>PVJL010021157.1:0-11007 GCA_004026885.1 Lyroderma lyra
TTGCCTTACTACAAACAGATGACGCCAGGTACTGATTCTAGATGCTAGGGCACACGGCGCCAACAGGTGTAAGGCTCACAGCCGGATTAAAGGGAGCTGGGGACAGGGGACACAGGCCCTCCCATCTGAGCAGAGCGGCCTGAGCCCCCGCTCCGGCCCGACGGGGCCTGCTGCTCTGGCCGTCTCCGGTCCCAGGATGTGCTGCCTGACGGGGCCCATCTCCCTCTGGCAGGGCCGGACAACCTGCCTGAGCTCTGGGCCCCCACGTGACAGCACCCGCGCCCCGCCCCCACCTCCGGACGCTCACTTCTCGTAAACCCCACGTTGGCACACTTCCTCGAGGAACTTGGGGCCCTGCCTGGCAGCGGAGTGATCCCGAGGCGCGCGGCCAGAGTTCACTATCCTGGCTCCCTGGTCTGCCATCGAGCCCCTGACAGACGTGCCTGCCCCCAGCAGGGGTCTGGGGCCGACGGGAAAATGTGGGGCTGGGGGGGCCAGAGATGCAGCCGTGTCCCCTAATTTAAAAACCGAGGCGGATAGGCGTTCCTCCTTCCACGTGCAGAGGATGGCGAGGGGCCTGGGAATGGCTTCCGCCGTGCAACACGGAGCACGTGCTCGCGCCGGCCCCGTAGCTCACAGCCGTCCGACGCGGCGGCCGGGGCCTTAGACGGGCCACACAGCGCACGAAGCGCGTCCCTCCTCATCCATGAAACAGTGACCAAAGGCGCCTTTGGTACAATGAGAAGCGCACGGGGCCTTGTGACGCGGGCACGGCCCACGCCCAGTGAGTGAACGTTTCTCGGGTTCTGTTAAGCCTTCTGGAAGCTTTCTGAGACTCACTATCTCATCGCTACCATAGACTTCTCACCCGTGAGCATGTCCGACGGGTTGTCTCCCTTTACCCATCTGTAAAACGGGTGAGTTAAAAGCGACGACTTCTAAGGTGCCTTTTCCCTCTGCAGTTGCGCTATTGTGTAAGTGATGTTGCTTCCGTTGCAGCAATTCCCAAATTCTCAAATCCCCTTCCACGCTCTTTGGACTTCTTCTCTAGGAACCCTAACCCAAACAAAAGCAGGAAATATTGCTGCTAATTGAGAAAAACCCGGTGTCTTTAGCGGTCCTTGAAGTTAAGAACCAAATAAAATTCAAATGTGTTTTCTAAAAATAAAGTGACGGGAATGAAGGCATCCTCACTGTCTACGATTTTATGAGAAAACAAGTTCTCGGGCCTTTTATATCCTACGTATATATTAGGTTATTTTGACTATATGTGTGCAGTATCAAGACTATAAAAATACAAGAAAATCAGTCACATACACAGCAAGGTGTTGTTATTAAATTAATCGAATTGGTTTGCCAGATACAACCCACTGGCATATTTCTTGAGATAGAAGTTCTCCAAATTATTCATGGATCTATAATTCATTCTTAGTCATTTTAATATTATAGACACAAAAATTCGATCAGCACTTAACATTTTCATTTTAATGCTTCTGTCTTTAGAGTTACAGAGGGCCCAAGGTTGCTTGGTATGTGCTATAATTTTTAGGAAGAGCTCAACATTGAAAATTAGGACAATAGGCAAGAAGAGAAAATGGAAGTGGGACTTTAACCTGCGTGGGTAAATTTGGGGGGGACCATATGACCTCTAAGTCCTAATTTTAAATCTCCTTTCATTATAAAATAAGAGGACGAAATTCTAGATGTCAGATGGTTGCATTCCACTACCTAAACTTTCGCTTCAATCGGGAGAAATTAAACTATCATTTATTCTTTTTAACACTAGAAGAATTTTAATCTCACCCATGTGCTATCATTACTGTTAACCTCCAGACATTTTAACAACATTCTGATGGGTCTTAAACCAATTAACACGATACAAGAGAACATCTGGGACCCCAGTGCTGTTTAGGGGGCTGTTAATACGGGTTTTTACGGGGAGTTCAAAATGTATTTCATTAAAAAGGGCCATTGAAAATTCCATAATTCATCGTGCGTTAAAACAGTAGATATTAACATCATGTCAACTGTATTAAGAAACGTGGGGCGTGCACGTCTGGTGGAGAGGATGATTAGAAACGTCAGGGGAAGGAAATGTTTCCTCGTCCATCAAATCCAGATGCTTGGCCAGGAAAGCCGAAGCCTGGAGTGAGGGGCGGGCTACGGCATCGGACAGCCTCAAAAAGTGTCACCCCCGAGAGAAGGCACGACAATGAGAGCCAGGAGGGGGGTTGTCATGAACTACGCTGTACTCTCGCTTGAGAGGAATTAGAGTCGTTACTTTCTAAATTAAATATGGGAATAATGGCTGGATGAAGGTAGAAGGCACATGATTTCCCCCCCTCGGAAACACCATTATGTAAATATTTTGATTTTTAAATACACAGGTTACTCTTTAGCAAAACATGGATCCGTGATAAGCATTTTCCTACACAAACTGACAGTGTGGATCCGGACACGAAGATTGTAAAGCGTCGCGGCTTCATGGACGTGTGGTGATCCCTTCTTTTCCTTCGTTTGTTGGTCCTTTAGCAAACACAGATGGTCGTGGGGTCGTTTAATGACAGAATCGAACGCCACGTGAACAGTGAACGTTCCTTATGTCTGCACTTGGATTTACAGGGTAATAGGTGGACCATTTCTTGTTTTCTTAAATCAGGGCTTCAACGTGCATTCCAGCTGGTAGGGTGAAAACTCAAACTAAGAAGCCGATGGTAGCGTCATCACAGAGCCTCTGGCCTCTAGTTTCCCAAATCCTTCAGGATGTCACAATCCCTTATTTTCTTTTATTCCATGACCCTTTCTGAGGGGCCTCCACACTGGTTCACTGTAGCCACCCTATACTTAGAAATGCAACTATCAAAATTGAGTTTAAGACAAGACGTTCTATTAAAGACAGCCAAAACACGTCATTTTGGATTATTGGAGCATTATGTTTTTTTTTAAATACACATGGTGAAATTGATGTCCACAGAAAACACCTTTAGCCCTACCGGGCTCCTGAGAAATAGCACGTGAAAAAGCTGGCACAGATTGGACAGGCAGCAACGAAAGGCGTTTGTATTAGCCGTGTTTCCGTCTTTGAAGAACTCCTCCTACTGTGTCTCCCGTGTTTCCTTTCTAGAACGCTGAGGTCCCACCTCTGACTGGCCAGTCCCATCCCTTCTTTCAGCCCTCAAGAAATACCTCTTCCCCCGCCCGACAGGGACACGCTTCCATTTGCTAGGCCTTGGTGGTTTTCTGCTGTGGGCTGCCCTGCCGATGGCTGTCATCGTTCTCTGTGTGAGGGCCTCTTTCTTGAACGTGGAGTTGGATGGACTAAAGGGGCCATGGGGCCAGAAGGCAGCTCTTCACATTTAAATGAGGTGACACCTCTTCTGTTGGGGTGAAAACGTACGTCCTTCCCACAAACGTTATCCTTGAAACAATGGGCAAAAAAACCCAAGAAGTGCTAACTTGCTTGAAAATTGAGCTAACCCAACTGAAAATGGATTACTTAGGTTTATGGGGTGTCTCTCTCCTGATGACTTACACACAGCAAGATTTTCTGCATTACAGCAAATGTGCTTCCCGCCTCACAGATGCGAGTTCCCACGCTCCACAACACTTGGCAATCCGTCGGTGCTGCGTCCCCTCCCCCACAGTCCCGCACGCTCCCCCCCTCCTCGAGCTGAAGCAGATCTGCTTACACTGCTGCTTCATATTCTGGGGAGAATTCAGCCAGGCAGGAAGAGAAAGCTGTGCTGGGCCTTTTCAACCTGATCTCATCATCGAAATCACAGTAAACGTCCAGAACTACCGATGTGGCCATTTGTCCCCGAGCACCATCTCTCAGAACTGAGTACCAACAATATTTCGATTACTTACTATTTTGATTTCACCAGAATTATCTTTCGCCCACTTACACCTGGTGACCAAGGGTCACCTGAACCTTCATGTCACGCTCTGGGGAATTAGAATCCAAGTGTGCAAAGAAATCGGACGGGGGGGTAAGGCAGCTGGGAGCGTGCCAGGCACAGAGGGCAAAAGCCCCGCGTCTCTGTCCCCTCCCCACTCCTCCTGCTTCTATTTCGGTACTTCAGATTAGAACGAGGAAAATGAAACCAAACTGTCCCCTTTTAAAGTATAATCATCAGTCCATTTCGTGATAAACATTGGGAAACGACAAATTTACTTACGTTAAAGACAAGTAGAAGCTGGACTGCATAATGAGTTGTGTACTTAAGTGAAATGAGGTCACATTGATATAAAACACTGAGAACAGTGCTTGGCACATACACGGTAGTTCTGTTATTAGCTAAATATTTTCATTATTAACTAACTACCGGTTACTATAGAAACAAGTTGCTCTAAATAGATATCTCTGTTAAGAAAATCTCCCAAGCCTGAAATTAAAATTTTGCATACATATGTTCCCAAAAGAACAAATCTCTATGTGTAAGCTGTGTAATTATCAAGGCTATTAGGTCCTACTTAATATAAGCCTAAGTGATAACCAATTATTTTTCACATTTCTCAAAGAAATGAAAGATTTAGGATTTGATTTAGAAATAAGCCATGTATGCAACTAATTAACTCTCAAGAAACCTCTCAACTTCTCCAAGTATGGGCTTCAATAGTGTTTTAAAAATATTTTTATCCCTATGCATCAAAACAAAATATACATCCCAAGGGACTCTACAGAACATTACCTTTTCCAGAAATTTTTAGTTAACTTTCTAATCATCAGTCTCTCGATATATTTCACATAGCTTTCATTAAAACAAGCTATTTTGTTGTACCTGTCTTTGTTTTAATAGCTAAGCGAGCAGCATGCATATATGATACTCAAGTTTCCCAAAATTGCTGTAGGCCCCTTCACATGTGCTTCGGTGATAACAGTGCAGTTACATAAGGGTGTCGGGCAATAATTAGTAAATTCACACTCACTGTCTAATCAGCCTTTCAAGAGGAGATGTGAGTTTGGATTTCCACATGGAATCTTCTGGATTCTCACATGCCAGCATGCACGCGAAGCCCTGCATCCAAAGCCCAATGCTTCTCTGCCTCTCCTCTCGGGGTCCCTCTTCTCCCCTTCTTTCCTGGCTTCAGCCCCCAAACCCCGACATGGGGAGTGGGTGGGGCTCAGGACCAGGTCCTCCGCACTTGACCTCCCTGTACGCTCCTCCGGCCGCCCCGTCGGTCCCTTGGCTGGAAATCCCGCCTGCGCTCGGTGCCTTCTCCATGCCTGGCTCCGATCCAGACCTCCCGGTGCCGCTCCCTCCCCCCATCCGTTCTGCAGGCCCCCACCAGGTCCTCAGGCCTTCGGACTCCCTTCCCGTCTGGTCCCCTCACAGCAGCCAGGATGCTCGCTTGGAATCAGAAATAAAATCAGGTCACTCTGCTTGAAAAATTCAATCGGTGACTTCCCACGACACTTGGGGTGAACTCCACATTCTTCCTACGTCCAACAAGGCCCCCCAAATGCAGGGTTCCCTGAGCACCTCTCCAGCGTCACCACGCACGACACGGCCCTTACCTGCCATCCCCCAAGCACCGGCCCCCCAGTTTTTTGTGTTTTTCCAAAAGGCCTTTGCACCTGCACACCCCTCTTTCCCCGCTTCTCCCCCTTCTTGTCGGCCCACAAGTACTAGGACGGCTCGTCCCTGGTCCTTCTGTTTGAAGGGCCCTTCACCCCCCAACCTGATCTGTCCCTACCCTGACCCAGGGTCTCACTTCACAGCACTTATCAGTATCTGGAAACTTCTTCAGCATTTCTAGGGCTTTTGTTTGTTTGTTATCTGTGTCGCTGAGAGGTTAGCTTGCTGAACGCTGGTGCCTTTTCTCTTGTTTTTCCCGCTGTGCCTGCACTCGGACCTGCTCCTGGCACACAGGAGGAGCTCCGGAAACAGCAATTGAATCAACGAGGAACTCGCCTCGTGTAATAAAATAACTGCTGTTATCCCATTGCCCAGAGGGAGAAACTGAGGCTCTGCAAGGTAATTCCCTGATGTGTCATGACTGGGAAGCTCAGGATGGAGTCCAGGCTGGATGTCACAGACCGACGCCCAAGGACTTTCAAAGTAGAGCGAGTCTGCAGACAGCATTTCTAGAATTCTCTCTTCAGGTCCCCTTTCCCCACTCCCTGGCCCTTGTCTTTTGCTTAGCCACTTCCCTCATATCGTCACTTCCTTCCACAGCCCAAACTCGGAACCGATACCTCCAGACTTGTTTTTTCTCAGCCATTCTCGATCACACCTCAAGTAGTAGTAAGTCAAGTCAGAAAATAAAACATAAATCACCGCAAAGTAGAAAGACTGAGGGTGCGTTAGAAATAAGTTATAATCTTCCTTTAGAAGCCCAAGTCTACGCAGTGAAAGTAGAATATCTGGCCTAACTTCCCCGATGGGCAGCCTGCGTTTATCATAGTAACCAAACCATAAACAAATGCTTTTCTTTCCTTTCCCTTAAGCCAACTTGTTTTGGAGTAGAAATCTGAGTGCTCCCACCGATTCACTCAGCGTGCCTCCTGGGGGCCTGTGAAAAGATTGTCTGGTGTCTCCACTTCCTGGATGAGATGAGAGCCATGTGTTTTCCAAGATCAAAGTGTTGAAGAAAGGTCAAATGACTTCCCTTGCACTTCAAAAAAAAAAAAAAAAAATCTAGATACTTTGGTGAATTATTTAATGGCTTTTGCTTTATGTAATATCAGAAACCAGTGAGGTGGGGTGGGGGGATCCATTCTTTCCATCAGAGTGCTCAGCTCGAGACACCTCTGTGCTTTGTCAGCCTCTGTCCCCAGACGATGGGGACACCTCACCTTTGCATTATTAACACGGCATCAGCGTGCATAGTAAAAATCAATCCGTGGGGACACACGGTCTTAGCTCACCTCGGTCCTGCTCAGATAGTAGCTCAGTGCACAGTGGTCACCTGTGCAGCTAAATCAGGTGGTGGGTGGGGCTTACGTGTATGCTTCACACATGTGACCTTGACTCAGTACCAACTACCCTTCTTGGTGCAACTTGCCCACCGCCATCATGAGGTCATGGCCTCATTTACCTGGTTATTAAGCTAACCAGCGAGAAGGCTGCCTGACCCAGCGGGAAAAGGAATAAACTTAGAATCAGACAGACCCCGGAGGGAGTGTCCTCCCTCAGCCCCCAGCTCCCACTTCTTATTAGCTGGTGACCTTGAAACATCACCCCCTAAAAGTTAAGGGTTTGTTTGTGGGGTATGTACATGTGTAGGTTTTAACATTTCTCTCCAAATAAATCTTTTTATTTTCAGTGTAAATCACGAAGCAAACCAACCAGAACGAACAGGTTCTATTGGCTGGCTGAGAAATCACCAGAACTCTCAAAATCTAAAACAATGAATCTTGATAAAAGAGCTCGCCCTTGTAAAGTGAATGTTACGATAGAAATGCCAACGCGATGGAGACGTGAGAATGGCTAACACTGTCCAACCTCAAACTTGACAAAAGGGAAAAATTACATTCCATAATTACATTTTAGGTAACATTAAAATGTTTTTTTTTTTTAAAAAAGCAAAGAAAAGGAACTAGCAATGGTTAAAACTGCAAACAGGAAACGTGTCTGACTAAATAGAAGAATTAAAACCTCTTTGAAATTTCAGATTATATCATGTGCCAAGCAAAATTACACTTATAAAAATCATAACCTTAATGGAAAATTCCCGGAGGCACATGGCACAGTCAGCAAAATGATGTGGATAAAAATTCTTCCATAAATTTAATAGCAATTATAAAAATGAAAATGGGCTTTGTTGAACATCAGTAAAATAAAAACAGAAGAATTAGTAATGATTTAATCAGGCTACCTATAAAAAATACCCAGGGAATTAAATTGGCTTCATAGCATTTTTTTTCTGTGAAATCTATCCTTAAGGAACACTCGTAAATCTTGGTATATTCTAATTAAATGTTTATTTTCATAGAAGCTGAGTCAAAACATCCTCCAGACAATCCTGAGAACCCCTAAGATGGGTTGGGGGGGTGTACAAAGTTCAAGGAATTTAAGGATCTCTGAGGGGGGTCCTCCTCTGTCACGTAGCCTCAGAGGGTGAAATGCGATGTGTGACCTCGTCCCAGTGGAAAGAGCTGCGTGCTGGGACTTCACGGGGTGACATGAAAAAAATGTACGGCCTTGCAGAGTATCTGCTCATTTTCAAAGCACTTTCACACATATTATCACTGCTAACGCCCAAGGCACTTTACACATGGGGAAAGCACGTCCCAGAGGGGAGGCTGATTCGGGCCAAGGTCATACAGTTGTTGAATTAGATTTCCACAATTGTTCTCACACCAAATGCCATCGTATTCTCCACCGCGGAATGGCTCCTGACTCATTTCCCATGATGCCTAACACTCCTTCGATCAGTAAACAAACTGCTGTTGTCTGTGTTTTAAGGAGGGGCTATTTAAATTATAGTGACCACACCTCTTTGCCATGCTATCTTCCCTTTATTATCTCTTAACACCATTGCCGTTGATACAGGTTTCTTTTGTCTGTGTTCATGACTCTCAGGTTTGTGTGTGTTTTGTTTTGTTTATTTACTATACCACAGAGGGCATCTTCTTGTCTATCAGCGATTTTTGTCTTTATCAGCTACTATTTCCTAATACAGATGAGTCGGATCTGAGTTCCACTCCGCTATTGTGGGCAGATCCTTTGGGGAGGTTTAAAGATTTCCCTCCAGCCACTCACACAGCAGTTGGAAGTGATTTTTAGAACACATACACAGCGAGCATTTTCACTTGGCTACCATTGCAGGGAGTTACCACACTGTCACCCATGCAGTCTAGAGAAGAGAAACGGAAACGTTAGCAAAGTAACTTTTTCACTTCAGAGACGTGTGTCTCATTTTTAGCAGGAAATAAATGCTTGATATTTGAACACTGTATAGCTAAGCATCATGGGAGATGTTCAAGTTCTGTTCAGGTTTGGGTCTTCGGTAAGGAATCTAATAAAACATTGATAATCTCTTCAGAAGTGAATCAATTCAACATACACCGGACCCAGAAGATGCTTGTGCAATTCACTAACATTGACTTTATGTATATTTATGCCTGTTCTGGCTGAAAGGGTAGGAAAGTTTTTTGTTGATTTCTTTTTTGTGTTTGTTGTGGTTACTGAACACACAATACTCCGCTTAAAATAGCCTTTCCCCAGACTCCGGACAGACTCAAATTGAAGTAGCACATGGACATATAAAAAGGAATGCATATTAAAGATGTCAGGTGATAGTTTTTTTTTTTTCTCATGCAAATATCAGTGACGGCCATGCACACAAAATCTAACGGTCACCGTAATTTTTATTTTTATGTATTTCAGTATTAGGTAGAACTAGATAGCAATCACAGCCACACGAATAGCCTGCCACCTTTCCCCGTTTTCCTTTATCCCTCCCTTCACAGTCCTGTCCTTCTGCAGGCAGAGTCACCGCACCGGTGCTCTGGTCACAGACAACCAGCATGGGTGTCTGTTCCTGACAAAGCCCTGTAGGCTAGATGGAAAGGAACTTTAAACAGAGATTAAGTGCACTTTCTATTCCAATGTTCTGCTGTGTAAACATTCCCGTAACTGAAGATGACCGAAAAAGATCGAGGACCCGCATGTCACCAGAGCTCTTTGTCTGATGATCTACCTACATGTGGCCTGCACCCAAACCCTCGTCTGCGTTCATTCTGTGCTTTCACCAACAAAACTGACCCGCCTGACTGCACATCTCTGCTCCTGTCTATCAGACGGACGTCCATCATCCCGACATCCAGTGGGAATGATGCCCGGGCTCCCTACGGACCCCTCTGTGCGTGCAGGGCCACACGGAGGGCTCACCGTCTTCCACCTGCCCTTGGGGACAGCCTTGTGGCATGAGCGTCAGTGCCCAGGTCAGAACCTGCAGGGCTGGACCCGGCCCCATTTGTCCCACCCCCACTAGCTGTGCCTATCCCTTCCCATCCTGCACTGCCCTTCCCTTTGGTGACCTTGTCAAAAGAATGTGACCCACCAGGTGACGTGCCATGGGCGGGAATATCCAAAAAGTAGGTCAAGGAAAACCTGGAAACAACATGGGTGCACTCTGGATTTCTGAGCCGTCAGAGAGCTTTTCCAGGTCAGAGGCGACATAGGGAGATGAAAGAAAAACCTGGTGACAAAAACAGCCCGCGAAGACCTGGGTCCAAACTTCTCTGCGTAATGTGCTCCTCCGCCCCGCCGTTCGCCTCTGATTTGTCTCACGTCTCTCCCTGCTCTGACCTCCCTGAAATTTTTTTGTCCTTCTCCTCCTTATTACCTACAGTTTTATTTAAAAACCAGAAAACCAGCCCATTCCTCCTTCGGTGCCTTGTAAGGAATCGGGTACAGGTGATACGAAGCAGGTGGGGGACACCGCGTCTGCTCTCGTGGGGGTCACACCGGCGGCGCACGCACCGGGTGGTGAAGAAACAGGTAATAACCCCCCCACCCCCATCCACCCACCAAATGAACTAGCACGTGAAAAACGCCAAGGAAAGGGGGCCACGGGGTACAATTTCAGGGGCGAAGTTTTGTGGTGAGAGCGCTCGAGAGAGGAGGGGAGAGGAAACAGGATTTGCACAGCGGCCCAGCTGCCTGCGGAAGTGCGGGGGGCGGGGTGCTGCTGAAACCGCCGCCCCCACCGTCAGTCCTACCGGGGTCCAGAGAGAAGCCCAGAAGGCCCCTGCCCAGCCCCAGGCCCAGCTGCCAGCTCGTGGGGACACTGGCCCTGGCAGAGCTCAGACTGTACGGGGGCTGTCCCGAGAAAACCCAGCCGCCAACAAATGCCTGTTGTTTCCAGTACGTGGCTGGACACGTCCTCAGCCCTCAGCCCTCGTCCACCAAAGGTGACGAGACGTCAGCGTTGGTCCCCACTACTTTCATGTTAGACGCCAAGCTGTGCAGTGTACAAAGACACAGAGGAGACCGATACCTGCTCCAAACGGTACCGGCCGCGTTAAGGAGACAGCAGCCCACACGAAGGAGGAGG
>PVJL010021158.1:0-10997 GCA_004026885.1 Lyroderma lyra
TCCCCTCCCCCTTCTCCCCTCCCCCTTCTCCCCTCCCCCATCTCCCCTCCCTCTTCTCCCCTCCCCTCCCCCCTCGTCCCCAAATAAACATTAAACTATTGATTGTGTCCGTGGGTTTTTGGTTTGTTTTTCGTTGTTGCTTTCAGTTTTATATTCCTCACATGAGTGAAGTCATACAGTGAATTTTTACATCTACATTCATCGGGGATATTGGGCCGTGGTCTTCTTTTCTTGGGGTGTCTTTGTCTGGTTTTGATATCAGGGTAGTGTTGGCCTCATCACGTGCATTTGGGATTGTTCCCTTCTCTTATTTTTTGGGAAGAGTTTGAGAAGGATTGGCATTCATTTTTCTTTAAATGTTTAGGAAGGTTTACTAATGAAGCCATCTGGTCCTAGGCTTGTCTTCGGTGGGAGAGTTTTTATTATGACCCGACCTCCTTCCTCATAATGGTCTGTTCAGAATGTTCCATTGCTGACGTCGTCCCAGGAGGTTGTCTACGCCTAAGAACTGGTGAATTTCTTACAGGTTGTCCAGTGTGTGTTTCTGGGGTGTCACTTGCAATCTCTCTTCTTTCTTTCATTATAATTTTGCTGATTTGGGTCCTTTCCCGTTTTGGTTAGTCGGGCTAAAAGTTTGTCAGTTTTGTTTATCTTTTCAAAGGCCAATTCTCAGTTTTGTTCATCTTTTCTATGGTTTTTCTTTGCTCTACTTCATTTCTGCTCTAATCTTTATTATTTCCTCCTTCTGCTAACTTGGGGCTTAGTTTGTTCTTCATTTTCTAGTTTTTTGACATGTAAAGCGAGGTGGTTCGTTTGAGCCGTCCGTTGTCCCGATGTAGGCATTTGTGGCTGTGTTTCCCCTTAAACTGCATCCGCAGCTCCTCGTGTGTGTTGGTGAGTCGCGTTCCCGTTTTTGTCTGTCTCGAGACACTTCTCAGTTTCTTCTTCGCTTCCTCGCCGGTTCCGGAGAGCGTTGTTTCGTTTCCATTTTCTGTTACTGATTTCTAGTGCCCTGCCGTTGGTCGGGGAGGTACCGGCTAGGGTTCGAATCTTCTTGAGTTTGCTAGGACTTGTTTTGTCGCCGACGGCGAGGTCTGCACCGTGGCAGCACCCGCTCCGTGCGTGCTCTAGGGGGACGCGTGGCCTGCTCTTGTCAGAGGGATGGCTCGGCTCGTGGCTGGGGGCCCGCTGGACTTAGAGTGGTTTTCGGATCCGTCTGCTTCATGATTCTGTTGGGATGATGCATCCATCGTTGACAGTGGGGTATTACTGTGTTGCCCTTTATCTCTCCTTTTAGTTCTGTTAGTGTTTGAGATACACAGGTGTATGCAGGTGCTCGTACTTACAGCCGTTGTGTCTTCTTGATACAATAGATCGAGCCCTTCATCACAACCTAATGACCTTCTGGGTCTCTGTACTATTTTTAGTTTAAATCCCGTTTGGCCTGATGGACGGATAGCCGCCTCTCCTTTCGCTGGTCACCGTCTGCTTGCCGTGCCCTTTCCCATGTCTTCATTCTCAGCCTCTGCGTTTCTAAAGCTAGAGTGTCCTGCAGGCAGCAGGTCATTGAGCTTCAGAGAGGACTGTGAGTCACATGCTCAGGGACAGGGACAGGGCTCTTGTCCCCCTTTCTCATGACCACTGTCATGGTCTCTGTCACGGTCGCTGTCACTAGCTTGGTTCTTGTGTCTGTAGATGCCAGTAAGCTGCAAAACAAATCATCACACTTACGTTCCACGATTTCTTAAAGAGAAGGGCTAGGGTTCAGGTTCGGGTTCGGGCTAGGTCTAGGTCTGCAGACCCCTGGCATCAGAGTTCCCTGAAGCAGGTTCCTGGGTGTCCCCAGAGCCATTTGATCAGTCTCAAAGAGTCCAACCCTGTCAAGGTGCATGGTAGCACTTCACCAGGTGATACTCATAGGCACACCCTCACCCTTGAGAACCCTGAGAACCACTGCCTCAGGAAGCAGGGCCCATGGTCAGAGTGTGGTTCTCCACTCATGTTGGAGTCACCTCGGCACTCTGGGACCATCCAGTGAGGCTGAGCGCCCTGGGCCTCTCCCGTCTGGAGGTGTCACGTCTCTGACACACAGAGACACTGTGCTGTGACATGACCCAAATCAACAGTGCCATCTCAGTTGACATTTGGTGGAGGCAGGAAGTCGTGCCAGCTACTGTCAGATGAGCGCTGGACGGCAGGCCGGAGGGGTACAGCCCTGAAGCACAAGGTCCTGTGTTTGCCTTTTCTCCATGTTCATAGGAACGTTCTTTGATCTTCACTCGTCCTCGGGAGCCAGAGATTTCAAGGGCAGAGCAGTGGGTGGGGTAGGAAGTCAGGAAAGGCTGCGAGGGAGTGGCACTCCGTGATTTAGCGGGAGAGGAGCTGGGAGGCTCGGCCTTTTATCAGAAAGTCACGGAAGAAAACCGTTAACAAGGCTCTGGGGGTCAATGGATGAACTCTTCCTTCCAATGTTTCTGTATTTTCAGATTCTCTTAAAAAAAAAACAGAAAAGCGTGCAGTACCAACACCCGCTCTTACGCTACCACGGAGCAGACACTGTTCTGAGCATTGGCACGAACGAGCTCCTGTTGTGCTCACAGCCGCCCGGCTGTGGCAGTGCCGGCTTAACCCCTTCGCAGATGCGGGCGTCGGGGCTCGGAGGTGTTAGGCGACTTGCCCGAGGCTGTGCAGCCGGTGACTGGCGGGGGCGGAATCCAAGCCGGGCAGCTGGACCTCCGCGGCCGTGGGCTTGGGCCCTGTGTCGTACACTCCCAGTGGAGAAAGATGAGCACGGAAATACTGTGACACACGGGGACTCAGCGTCACCCTGTGCTGTCTCTTTCAAGGGGTGAAGGAATTCCATCAGCACGGGCCGTGCACTTGCTCGGGGGCGGCAAGTTCGCCGCCACGAACCCGGGTCATTTCCACTCGGTCAGCGCTGCGCGGTGGGGCGGCGGCGGCTCCCCCCTGCGGCCCCCGTGACCTGGAACCCCGTCCACCTGAGCTCGGTGCGCTGCACGCGTGCTGCGTCTCAAAGGCTCGGTGTTGAAAGACGAGTAGGAAACGTCCCTTTTGCTTTTCTTCATTGATGACAAGTTGAAAATGGTGATAGTTTGGGCATCTGCGGTCACACAAAAGACCTTAAGGTCAGTTCCACGTGTTTCTGTTCACTGGCCTTGGGCGGCGCTGCGTGCTGGCCTCTCCGATGGCGCTCACGCCTGTGGCTCGTGCTTTATTTCTGTCGGACGGCGCTGGTCACCCCCCTCGTCAGAGGCAGAAGCAAAGAGGCTCAGTGGCTTGCAGGGTGCCACAGTGGGGACGTGGGAAAGCAGGGTTGACCCCCAGGCCTCGGCCCCCCCTCGCCCCCGGCTTTCCCTCCTGATTTGCTGGGTCCTTTGCCAGCGCTGGTCCGACAGGCACGAATGCGCCCTGGGCACAGGGTTCCGCACTTCCTTGAGCCACAACGTGTGCTGGGCACAGGCCCTGTGCCAGGTGACAGCAGGGACGACGGCTGACGTCGTGCGTTACCTCATCGAACCCTCACACAGCCCCCGGGAGTGTCATTCGTAGCCCTGCTTTATGGATGAGGGAGCCGAGACGTGAGCCCGGATGCGGGACGGCTGGGATTCGATCTCAGCGTCTCCACGCCGAGACTCGGTGCTGCTCGACCCGCCCTGGGTGTAGCCCTAGGCCTCGGAGGGCCGGCCGTGCACACGCTCGGGGGGCTGTCACGGTGCAGAGAGAGGCGGCTGCTCCAGCACAGAGGCAGGGGCACGGGGCGGGGGGCCCATGAACCGGCGCTGGTGACTAGACACACGAGAGCCCAACTAGAAAGCCAGCAGGTCCCAGGGCAGAGCGGGAGGCTGGCGGCCCCGGGCTGCGCAAACACCGGCCCACCACCGGTCAGCGTGCCGGCAGGAAGCGGAACGGGCCGGTGAGGCGGGAGGTCGGCCGTGCCCAGTCTCCCCAGCACTGAGCAGCACAGCTTGGAGGGCATGAGTGCTCGGTGCTAGAATCTTCTGGAAGGTCTGGCTGGCTCGGTGGGTCCCGAGTAGAGGAAGGCAGTTGCAAAGGCTGAAGAGCCTGTTAAGGTCATTCCTCTGTGTGGATTCCCTCCCAGTTGAGTGAGCAGCTTGTTCTCTGAGGGCGTGCTTCCCCGGGGGGAGCTCATTTCCAGGCTGAGGAGAACATTCTAGACTGCGTGGCCTCTGGGTTTATTTGTGGTCAATGAGTGAGTGCAGCTTCGGAGACTGCACGGGTCTCACCTGGGTGGTGGTGGCCTGTTCTGGGTTCGTTCGCTTTGGCTTTGTCCCTGCAGATCTTGGGCTATCTCCACTTCTGGATCTTTCTAGAAGGGCTGCTTTCGGCACCTGTTTCCAGGGCCACTGTAGCGGCCGTGGACAGAGGCTGAGTTGGGGGCAACTGCCCAGCACTCCTCTCCCCTTCTGCCGGGAAGGAGGCCGGACACCGCGGGGCCTGGAGTGGCTTCGTGGTCTCCCCGCCTTCCGTCCCTTGGTGCCACAAGTCACCTCGTAATCGCACTGACGAATAACGGGGGAGTTCTTGCTCGCCTCTGGGGTCCGTCGGCTTCAAAAATTAAAAAGCCTTTAGTTTGGGCGTTTGGGGTCGGCTGGCGGTTTTACGCGACGCAGATTTCTTCAGGACCTTGTCAGCTCAGAGAAGTCACAGAATCGAGGCTCTGGGTTCCGCGAGCTGAGAACCCGACCGTGGACTGAGGTGGACGTGGTGTCACACTGGCAGCTGGCCGTTGTCCTTGATGCCACCGGCATCAGAGCCCGTCGACCTCGGCACCAGCGGCGTTTGGGCCTGGCTAACCCTTGCTTGGGGGGCCTGCCTCGTCCTGGCCGCTACCCGCGAGGTGCCACCGTCAGCACCACCAGCTGTGACAACCCAAAACGTCTCCCGAAGAGCTGGGTGGGGGCCCCCCCGCCGGCGTCGCCGCCGGGGTCACCTGCAGATGTCAGCGGCCCGGCCGCCGGGGGGGACTCGAAGCCGGGCCCTGCTGCTGGCGTCTGCACACCGGGCGCCGGGGCGGGGAGGGTGTTCAGTTCTGGGTCCGGGTGACGTGTGTCGCGTGTGAAGTGTAGTTTGGGGCACGAGGCTGCATAGACCTGAGGTCAGACCCTCCCTCCCCACGTACCCGTTACGCCATCTTCAGGAAGTCCCCCAACCCCTCTGAGCCTCCGTTTCCCCGCCGGTGACGTGGGGACGGCAGCGGTCCCCAGGTGTGAAGGTGACACGAGCCATCAGAAGGACGCAGTGACCGCCGGGAGCTGGGTCCCGAAACCCGGCCGTGGCCTCCCTGCCCCTGGGGGCGAGCTCACAGCCCCGGCTCAGGCCTGGGTGATCGCAGCCCTGCCGGAGGGGAGCGCCCGGGGCACCTGCGAGCTCACCTGCCTCCCCGCCGAGCTCCCCTGTTCAGGGTCCCGTTCTGCTCTGTGGTGCAACCTCAGGGCTTCCCTTGGTTTGCACCAAACCCAAGACAGAAGCAAAAGTAAAACAAACCTGCAAACACACCTGAGTATGATCAATGTGCCGAGAGTGAGGGGCCACACGAGCCCTCGCTGCCTAGACAGTCAAACTTGACCATCGATCCTCCTGTCTGTTAAGGCCACCCTGGTGACCTGTTTCGGGGTCTCTTTCTGATGCTCCCCCCACAGGTGAAGGGCCATTCCTCCGACTCCTCCCTGGCTCCCCTCCTCACTGTCCACCCCTCTCCTGCCTTCTGTGTCTCCTTGTCACCCTGTGGGTCCTTGTCACAGGGTCCCTTCTCAGAGACGTGCTCCAGGGACATCTCAGAAGCTGACGTACAGGTGACCTTTTCCCTCACGAGGATGTTCAGGGACAAAGCCACACAGGAAGAACACAGTAAGGGACCTTGGGGGGTGGATTCTGTTATTCTGGGGAACTGGGGCCGTGGGGTCCTGGCTTCTCGGGGAGCCAGCGTGGGGGGGCGGCGGAGACCCAGGACTGCCTTCCCCGGAGCCGTCACCAGGAGGCGCCCTAAGGCAAGTCCTGGCCGGCTCCGTGAGTCACCGGGATGACTTCACCGGCTGGGTGTGCCTCCGGGGTTCGGTGGGGGACACCCAGGGAGACTGCGTCACCTCATCGCGGCCGCGGTCCTCGCAGCAGGCGGGTGGGCTTCGTGGCTCGTTCCTGGCTCCTGCAGCCCTCACCTGCGTTGCAGTGAGCTCCCACTGGTCCAGAAGGACATCACGGGCTTCTCCCGCAGGACGCCCCGGTCCCCTCCGGTTGTGCGTTTGGGCTGTGAGGCGGAGGGTGGGCGTGGGGGCCTGCGCGCCGTGTCTGAGCCTGGAGCCTGGGGCACACGGACGGTCCGGTGGGGACACCCAGCCCGGCCCACGGCCCTGTGTGTTGCCATCCCTGCTCTGAGTGCGGCCACTGCTTGTCGAGTGCCATCTATTGCCCACTGCCCTGCCATCCGGCCTTTTTTTGAGTCTCTGTCTTATCTCTGCCACCAGCTGAGAGTAAACAGGCGTGACCCAGGAGGCAGTCTCATTCATCACGGGGAGCTCAGCCCCAGCCTCAGCCCCAGCCCCAGCCCCCAGCCCCAGCCCGGTCACTACGGCGCAGGGACGTTCGGTCGCGATCCGATGCTGGCGATGAACCTGCGGGCCGTCTGCGGCGCGGGGCTGAGACTGTGGCCGGAGCCCTGCTGGGGAGCCCCAAATGTCCCAGCAGTTAATAAAGGTGCCAGAGGTCACCGAGGCAGGGTGGTGCACGAGGGGACAGGAGGGTCATGGGCAGGCAGGGGACAAACAGCGCCTCTCTGTGAGGCGTCACCACGCTCAGTGTCATTCCTGTGCCTCCACCGTTGGCCCTCGGAGCCCCTTGGGTTGGAGGGCGTGGGCCTACTCACACACACACGTTTCTCAATGAATGGCTGCTGTGTTTTCGGGGTGTGGCTGGGAGCGTTAGCTGACACCATTTCACACGGGGGACGTGAACATCCATGGGGGCCCCGGAAGCAGACCCCACAGATCCTGAAGGACCGCTGTTTTCTGCAGAGCCAAAAGTTTTATGTGGATTCCCCCCAGCTCCCCACATTGTTGAGGGTTCAGCTGTGTGCGCCAGACGAACTCGGATTTCGTTTACCATGACAGTGTGGGACAGTGTGGGACAGTGTGGGCCCCAGCAGGCCGGGACTCACCAGCTCTGACTGGTGACGAAAGAGTCCAGTCAGTGTTATTCTCTGGGCGTAATAATAGCTAATGATATTCATTATCCATTCATGCATGCGCACATACATTCATTTGTTGAGCACCTACTATGTGTCAGACACTGTGGTAGGTCCCGAGATGCAATAATCAGCTGGCGCAGACCTGGCTGTGTCCTCGCTGAGTTTAAAATCTTGACCAACATCAAACAAGTGATCACACAAATACAGGAGCACTGCTGTGACCAGTGCCTCGGAGGAGAGGCACTTGGTGACGTGAAAGCTTGTCCTAGGGGAATTCAGCCAGGAGAAAAGCCCCTCCCCTCCCACCCCCACGAGGCAAGGTGCCCCTGCGGACACCACCTGCATCCACATGCCTTCTGCCCCCTCAGAGGCTGACTGCTACTAAAACCAGGGGGACACATGTTTGTGGAGGACGACCTACTTGTCCTGGCTTGCCCGGGACTTTCCTGGCTTGGGCCCTGGGAGTCCCACATGCTGGGACTGTCCGGACTTTCGAACTGAAAGCCCCACGCCCCAGGAATCCCCTGAGCCCAGGCTCACCAGGATGGTCAGGGATCCTAGTGCCAGCCCCTGCCCGGCGCTGATTCTCGGCCGCCTCCTCCGTGAGGCGGAGACATTGTCCCGAGGCTGCGGTCCTCAGGCCGGGCTCCCCAGAAAAGCTGGCAACACCGGTGTCCAGGCTCCTGTTTCCAGGACTTGGTCGGGGTGAGACCCAGGGGTCAGCGATGCCGAGATGAGGCCAGGACGGACGCTCTAGATAACCTGATGTCCCTTCTGCTGTTCTGATGTCATCTGCAACACGTTAGTTATGCTCGGGCCCTTTATTTAATTTATCCCCCAGCACCCAGTGCTGGCCTGGGTGGCCAGCATCACTCCTGGTGATGACAGCAAGGTGCCTACCTCTTCTGTCCCTCTGCGTCTTCCCACCGCTGACTGCCTGGCCTCCTCGTGCAGACTCCATCCTGCCAGGCCCGGATCAGTCGGAGCTGTCCCTTCCTCTGTCCCGCCTCGGAGAAGCTGAAAGATCTCTCTGGTTTAGATGTCCCCTCTGTGGGGACCAGAGCCGGGAGCAGTGCCCAGGGGTCTGTCCTGCTCCCTCTTCTCAGCGCTGACCATCCCGGGCGTGTGCCTCCTTCCCGCGGAGTCCCAGGCACAACCCAGCCCGGGGGCCGCAGCACTGCCTAGAGGCCCCCCGTTCGCTCCTATCCGGCGGTCGGAGGCTGGTCCGTAGCCCCGTGCTTCAGACACTGCTGTGCTCTGTGGGTGCAGAAACAGGACCACACGTGTCCGGTCAATTGAGTTTTTGACCAAGGCGTCCAGGCAGTTTAATGGGGGAAAGACGGGCTTTTCAGCAATAACGCTGGAGCAGTCGGACATGCACAATGAAGAAAACAGACCTGACCTTTACCTCATACCACGCACAGGCTCTGCCTTGAAGTGGATTATAGCTTAAATATAAAAACTAAAACTATACAAGTTCTGGAGAAAAATGCAAGAACACTCCCTTGGGTTAGGCAAAGCTTTTTGGCTAAGTCATGAATAACACAAACTATAAAGAAAAAACTGATGTATTGGATTTCATCAAATTAAAAACTTTCACTCTTGACAAGACAATAAGAAAACCAGAAGGTAATCCCCAGGTTGGAGAAAATATCTGAAAACAGACGCCGTGTCCGAGTGCGAGAAGGCATTCAGAGCACACGGAGGACCCTCACCGCCCAATTAGAAAGATGCAGATAAAACCGGTGGGGGCAGGGGCGGGGGCAGGGGCGGGGGCAGCGGCACCAAAGGATTTGAACGAGACTTCACCGCAGGAGCCCAGGAAGTGGCCAGTGGGCACATGAAAGCCAGGCTCCACATCCATGGGCACCAGAAGTGTAACCTGAAGCCACATCAAAGTGTCACTACACACCTGCTGGATCGGCTACAATGACAGAAGGCTGACAATCCCAAGTGTCGGCACGAAAGCAGAGCATGTGGAGCTCTGGCCGGCCGGTGGGGGCGCTGGAGGCGCCGGCCACTCGGGGACACCGTCAGGATTTCGTACAGTGAAGCATAAACTCACCACCTAGTGCAGCAAGTCCAGTCCCAGGTATTTACTCAGGAGACATGCAAACGTGTCCCTGCAAAGATGTACATGAATATTCGTAAAAGCCTTTGATTCCCATTGGGCCCGACCGAGAACAACCTGAATGTCAGTCAGCTGGTGAAGGGACAACCAAAGGGTGGCCTTGCCACACAGCGGGGACTAAAGGAAGGACAGACCACTGCCATGTCCAGCTCTCTCTGCAGCTAGAGCCAAGCATGTCCTTAGTCAGCCGGGCTCTGTCACCGCACCCCGGGTGACGGCCCCTCCTTAGCCCCGCGTGTGTGTCATCGGCGCATGTGGGTAATTAGACTGAACTCAGGCTGAGGGTTTGGGCCTCGTTGCGTCACAGTGGCCTGGGCCCCGTGCAGACTGGGGGAACCAGCTCTTCCAGGCACTCAGGGGGGCGTGGAGAGCCCGGGCGCCCGGCACTGGGGAGGTGGGTGGTGTGGGTGCACGAGGGCTCCCAGTCGTCCTCGGTCCTGACCTGACACCAACACTGGAGCCCAGAGCAGCTCGGCCAGGAGCTCGACCTGGTAGTTAGCCTTGAAGCTCCGGACCTGCACTGCCAGGGCCTGTGGCTTGGCGCTGACCCAGGGAAGCCTCGGCCAGCCTTCAGGCTCCACGGCAGGGGCTGGGGCCTGGGAGGGAAGGCCAAGTGCAGGGAGCAGGCCCCCAGAACGCCGGCCCCTCAGAGTCTCTGCCACAGACGGCAGGGGCTCGTCCCAGAATCAGGGTTCACACGAATGGTCCAGAACTGCGGGTCTCCGAGGTTCCCTCCAGCTCTGACCTCCTGGGCATCGCCCGGGGACACCCCCTGAGCACTCGGGCCATGTAGTGGCCCTGCACACTCAGCTCAGTCACACCCACAGAACCCTGTGAGGACCCTACTCACAGGGACTCGTCTTCGGGGTGGGGAGCTCAGGGGATGCTGTTGAGTTATGAAGCAACTCCTGCTTGGTGCGTGGTGGAGAGTCCATCGACTACCTGACGGCTTAGGTGTGTGCTGGACACGGGGGGGGGGGTGCAGAAGAACTGTGTCGATGATTAGTGAGCACTTACTATGTGCATATTATGGGCAAAGGATCAGCCAGTCCTGGAAGGGAGACCCACAGACTTCCTCGGATTTTTAAATGTTGGTGATTAATTCAGCTAAAAATAATACTGTCCACATTGAATGAAATACATTGTGATGTAATAAGGTTATACATGTGCATATACACACACGTGTGTGTGTGTGTGTGTGTGTGTGTGTGTGTGTGTACCTGGGTGCCCAAAATATGTACACACATTTTAGGAGCTGCTGTCTGTGTGTTAGAGGCTGATGGTCACCACCGTGAGCACCTCTTGGAAGTGCAGAAGTCAAATGTGACTTGTGTTCATCTTCTGTCACCGGTGTGTATGGAGTGTTGCCATTTAAATACAGGTTTTTCCTTTCTTGTAATGCGTGTACAGTTTTTGGCACTATGTGTGTGTACATGTGTGCATTATGTGTACGTGGTGACCTCTGACCCGAGGGGTGCTAGGAGACTCTTTTGTTCTTCTAGTTGGTCTTTTACCCGGTTCCTGACACCAAGCTCCTAAGTCGCTTGTGATTGCTTGGGTGATAGGAGCATCTTTTATCCCAATGAGGTGGCTCTGCGTGGGCTCCTGGATGGGGCTGGTCACCAGGAAGACTGGAGCCATGAC
>PVJL010021159.1:0-11000 GCA_004026885.1 Lyroderma lyra
GTGTGTGTGTGTGTGTGTGTGTGTGTAGAGAGAGAGAAGGTGAGTGCTCTATGCTCTCATACAAAAGAGTACAGTAGTCGTGATGGCAGGATGAGAATTTCAGATATCAATAAAATTAAAGTACTCGGAACGCGTACTTTGAATCTGAGTGACTTGAGCGATCAGTTCTGCACTGAGACTACAATATATCACCTTCATAAAAATAGTAATCAGATAAACGATAGTCCCAGTGGCACTCATTGAAAATACAGAGTATTTATATTTGCTTGAACTGCAATAATAACTGTTCTCATTTTTATTTAGATGCTCAAGGTAACGTCTGAGAAGTATGTACAAAGATTAAAGAAACAAGTTATCGCCTATCTTCCTAAGGTTAACCACCTAAAGAAGGAAATCAGTCTCCAAGCCCTCCTGAGTAATGCCAACTAACTCCTGCACACCTTCCTCGCTGACTGTATGTGGGTGGCTTTGTACCTCCAGGTAAAGCATTTAACGTGTGCCGCCCGCGTGTTTCCTGGATTCTGTTCTACCTATCGCTTTAAATATTTATTGATAAACTGGATCACTTGAATGAGATGAGCTCTTTCATAGCATTCACGTGGGAAATTCACACAGAGTGGGATCTGTATACTTGAGAAAAGGTATAAAGTTTAATTGACTTTTTCAGTAATACATTTTACAATTCTAAAAATTATTGCCCTATTTAATCATCTTTAACAGATGGGCAAGTGCAGGCAACATGATCAACACGTGACTGAGGATTCTTCTGGAACATGGTGGTTTTATTTATATTTTTCATTTTTTTTAACGAGCCACTTCTAATATAAATAAGGACTCCTCATGGCCGTGCAATATTAACAGCTAAAACAACGGTATCATCCTGACAGCAAGGTGACACGTCGTGAGTTTGGCTTATGGTTCTGATTCTAGTTTTACACTTTCATTTATCCCCAACTTGGTATTTTTAAGGCCTGTTTTACTGCCTTTGGGACCAGAGGTGGACCCCTATTTCAGGTGACAGCAGGAGAAGGGTAAATGGAAACAGAACAAAGTAACACGGAAAACACGAAACTGAACATCATCACTGCTCGCGCGTGAAGACGATTCTTTTCCACAAAATTCCACTGTTAAATTTTTAAATTAAAATTATTTAGCTTTTAATTGTTTTACTTTTGGGGGATAAAATAAGGAGAATGTAGACATAAAAAGCCTCTGAAATGAAATTCAATACTTTACTTCCTTCTAAGTTGTGGCAAAACAGGCCACACAGAGACTTCAGGAACCTCCCCCAGGAGGGGACGTGTCACTGGGCCCGGAGCACGTCAGGAGCTTCCCAGTGTCGGTCCCAGGCGGACACAGCGCCGAACGGCGTTCAGCACAGGGACAGCACACACGGACGCACACTAAGCCCGCACGACACGCGCATCTGACTGTTGGGTTGCCCGATGGCCACACGGACCCTGACGCACGCTCGGAGGAGGCGGCGCGCCGTGTGCAAAAGGCCGACGCACGCAGACGCGTCCCCGGCGCACGAGGATTTGCCCTGCGCCAGCGCGCACCGTCTGGAGAGGAGACGGGAAGCCTCGCCGTGCCATGTGACAATGTTGTCGTTCAGGGGTAGTGACCTTGAGGGAGGCGTGTCACAGGAGAGAGGAAAATCAATCAATGCTATTGCAAATTACAAATGCCAAGAACGAATACGTGAATTCAAAGGCAAGTGGCATCAGCGTGAGGCAGCTAGCGGGGACAGACGCCCTAACAGACACAAGAACTACGCGAAATGCAGGACGAGGAGATGCATTCACACGGCACTCGGGCAATCGTGAAAATCCGAGTTTGTTTAAGCAAATCTCTCACCCCTGTTCATTGCTCTGGGTTCCTCTGCTTTCATTGCATACTCAGTGGCGGACATTTTTAGCTTTCTTGTTCATAAACTACACTTCTCTTTCATAAGCTGTTAGGTCCTGACTTACTGACCCCCAATCACCTCTCCTTCACACCGAACTGCATACCCCCGTGGACTATTACCATGTTTGAAGGTGAGACACGGGGCGCTGCGAGAGCACTCCCGACACGTTGCTAGACTTCCAACAGCCACGGCCTTAAACACAAGCCGCACACCTTCCCGTGTACTTGACCTAGACCCCTTACTGGAGCGTGCACACACCTGATCTGGTCCAGAAACACGGAAGCGATCATTGTAGAGGTGAAAAACCCAAAGATAATCCCGAAAAGGAGGGAGTGCTGCTATGAATGGCACTTCGAGTTAGGAGACAGATGTTAGTAATTTCAAATAAAAGCCTTTTGAAATAGTGCTAGTATCTCTAAAACAGCCTAACTAAACTACGCAGTTAAGGGGAGGGCTGTCTATGGATGTGTTGTCTCTACAAACAACATGCAGACAGCTATACTGACTTCAGTGTCCCCATGTGTCTGCGAAATATGTCCACTCTGGCCCAAACGTCAACAAATCAAATGGTGTAACAGTTGAAAACTTTAAAAATAGATTTAGGTATTTACCAAACAGGTCTTGATCTTCAATGACGGCCATCTCCACGCCTTCTCCAGTGATGACTGTGCATGTGAAAGGGACCTGGAGAAGAACGCTGACCTCACCGAAGGACTCCTTCTCGTTAACGCGACCCATGTAAACAAGCTTCCGCGTCTTTTCCTGCACGAGAGACGACAACTGAAGTTTAAGTTCACGACGTGCACAGGAGGGCTGTGTGGGAAAAAACACAAAACCCAGCCCCAAGTGCCCTCTTTTCCGTATTTTGTGGCCGGACAGTCACCTCTCAGTGGACATTGTTACTATCAGAAACACCGTTCATAAATCCTTTTGGTAAATGGCATTTAAGATAAATCACAAGCCCCCGCACAGCAGAGACAACGTTTCCTTGGACACGTCCTTAAATTACACTGGAACAGTAGTAACTTGGCACGGCCAGCCCATGGGCGGTGACGGAAAGCACTGCCGTTGGGTGATGGGCAAGCCGAGACATGCGGGGATGACCACCTGCCCTCTCTCAGGCCCCAGGGCCCGTTTCCTGGGTGCGGCTTGGCTGAGTGCGCTTTGTGCACCCCCCGCTGCCCCGAGGCTGCCATGGGCCGGACCGACAGAGGGTCAGGAGGAAACATGGGGAGAGCCGGGCCCAGAATCGGTGGCGTCAATGGCTAACGGTGGGGAGTCAATGCTGGTCTCCCTGTCTCGCTAACGAGGAAAGGCGGGGTGTGAGTCTGACTGTGGGAACTCACCATTTAGTTCCCAACTAGGAATTCTGCGGGAAGGGCCTACGGGACTCTCAGAGGCACGGCTCTGGAGGAAAAGCTGGAAGTTCGAATCATTTTTTTCAGGGAGAGAGCAGCTGCACTGAAACAGGGATGAGATGGGGAGCGGTCGGCTTACAAAAACTAGAGTGTATCCCTCAGGGGGGCAGGCGTCGGGGACTCCGAAAAGGTGGGAGCCTTTGCTAAGGGATCGGGGGTCGAAAGCCAACTGTCTGACTTGAAGATCTGCCACTTCCCCCGGGGGAAAACGTCCACACTGAACCTAACTTGGACGGCTGAGGTTCCTGTTAAATAAAGTCAAGTGCACGTGTCAAACGCAGTGTCCACGGAAGACTGACGGACCAGCCAGGACGGACCAGCCAGCTCTCACCTTCCCACCACCTGCCCTAGAACTTGATAAGAGCCACGTGGACTGTGCGTTTGGGTTTGACACTTTGGCCAGACCTCTTGTTTTGAGATTCACCGCATTCTTGTGTGTGACATTTGTCGTCTTCAGTGGGGTGCGGCACTCAGCAGCGGGAATACCCCACAATGTCCCCACCCATTAAAGGGTCAATGCCCATCTGGATTCTTTACGGCTTGGGGCTTCGGAAGATTCATGCAGGTCTTCTTGTAGACATGTGCGAGGGCTGTCCGGGAAAAATCCAGCCAAAAATACCTCTGTTTTCCCTGTTACGTGGCCGGGTACTTTCTGGACAGCCTTCGTATTTTACTTTCTCTGGAGTATATGTCCAGAGCGGAATTTCTGGGACACGTGTTGAGGGTATGTTAGCCGATCTGTTAACGCTTACAGTGGTAGCTGGTGGTTTTCATTGGCATTTCTCTAATGAATAAGATACGTTAGGTATCTTCCAACATGCTCATTGGTCATTTCCAGGTCTCACAACGCAGTACATCTTATAACGTATCTTAACGTTCCAGTTACTGAATCTTACAATTCAGTAAAAAAGAGAAAAGAAACCCAAAAAAAGAAGTAAAAAAAATTGAACAGAAGTTTCACAAGACAAACAAGTAATGCATGCCCACTACGCGCGTGAAAAGGTGATCATCGTTCATTAGAACCAATCAATGGATTAAAGAGAACACGCAAGTTTAAAACTTACCACTTTTTTTGACGGCAGTCTCACAAGTCCTACAATATTTCTGTAAACGTTACAATATCCAGAATTGATGTAAGCCACGAAAGAAATTATGTTTCCACTTTTCACTATCACTGCAAGCGAAGAAAATAATTCATTATGTCACACATTCTTCTCTATAAGCAACTATTTTAGATATCATGACAATAAACTGTGACATATTTAATCCATAACTATTAATGATGAATTTCTTAATGGATACCAGGCTGTAGGCAGCCCTTGGCTTATGATAAAAAACAAATCACAGCTGGTGTTTATATCTGCAACCCAACAAGCAAGTGAACACGGACGGACTTGGGTAGGAAAGGCGGTCGTGTGCAGCCAGCCGTCCGGTGGGGGCAGAGGGAATCATGGGATCTGCTGGATTTCGTCGTGTAAGCACTCCTGCCATGGCTAATGTCAAACTGGCCACCCGCCACTGTGCGTGTGACCCCGGGGACGCTGGACAGTTCGGAGCCCGCCCGCCACTGTGCGTGTGACCCCGGGCCAATTATATAAATTGTTTGCTTCGGAGTTTTCATCTTTAAAACGGCAAAATTAGGAGTCTGCATTGTATACTTCACATGAGTTAATTAAGTTCACGTAAAGGACTTAGCATGTCACCTGGGGCCTCGTATTGCACAATTAATCATGTTATTAATAGCTTTATTTTTCGCTCCAATTTGTGAAGCCACCCTACTGCCAAGATATACTTGAAGGTGAATGGGATAATGCCTTTACAACTACCAATGCATGTATTAAGAAGCAATTTAAATAAAAACCTCCTGATCTATGTAACAATTTGAGTTGTCAACGATTTAATTTAAATAATAAAATCAATTAGACATGTATAAATTAAAATTACTGTTTCAAATGGGCCTGTTCACGCTGAAGCGTATCAATATTTTTCTGAAAACCCTAAACATAACGGAGATACTGTAAAGACACATATCTATCCTTCCCATGACTTTATAAAGTTTTTACTCAAAAGTATTTATTACACATTATGTAACAGGATACTCTTATTGGTTATTAAATTAATAAGCTAAATAATAGCACAGCCCTTTAAAACTTATAGCTAATAAATGAACAAGGTACCTCTTGGTAATATAATTTATAATAAATAAAAAATAAACACCACCATAAGATGGAAAAACACTTTAAGATAAATCAACTGGCATTTCAATTATTTTGCTGATATGTTTATGAGAACATATTATTTCCCTCTCCTCATGTAGTATTCATAGCTTAAAGTTTATTTAAAAAATTAAAAGGTCATTAAAAGGTATTGTCACCAATCATTTATTTTTTTTATTATTATTATTTTGCTTAAATAAATTATTATGGTAACACTGTCTTATATATGTTTCTTACAACCAAACAATGATATTACAAAGTTATCTTAAGGTATCAAAAAGTATAACATGTCCAAAGGATTATGTGTAAATTGTATACACGAAGGGAAGTTTTTCAGACCGTACTCTTAAAGGGAAAGAGTCCTCTTCTACCCACAGGCAATGCGAGTGTGATGTAGAGACAGTTGTAGTTCTTTTAGTCAATCAATGGGCTATCACAGAAGGCACAGGGCTTCCTGGCCATTGTCACAGGTGAGGAAGAGGGCACTGAAACAGGCCAAAAGGAAACCCGTCCTTCCTGCAGGGTGGCATCACCAAGTCCTCTCTCGACAGCCAAGCTCTCTACAGATCACAGAGAAGCAATTCCTGACGGGCCATTAGCATGGGCACCGGGACAGTGGAGGTCTCCATTCCAACAGAGACTCGTGATGAGAATTACTGTTGGAGGGTAGCTTCTTCATTAAGATAAGTCCCAGCCCATTAGCCTAACAGACCGAGGCCCGGGTCTGGGGAAGTGTGTCTGCGCAGCAGTAAGACGGACACAGCCTGGGGCAGGCCATACATTGGCTGAGAGGCGCCGGTTCTCCTTGGGAAAACAGACTCCAGCACTAGGTCCGTGTAAAAACAGGACCAGTGGGTGCTATTTTTAGACTGAACATGGATATATTAGTTTGCTTTTATAATGTGGTTAAGAAAGATCTGGCTTAGAAAGGGGGTTTGCATTTACTATCTCTGTAAGGATTCACACTAAAGCTCTAAATATCATTAAGCATTGCTTCTTCGTTATGAAGAAGTGAGGGTTTATATGCAGACAAATAGAATTTATGGCTGACTAGTGGCATCCTGAACAGAAATGCATATCAGAAGAACTGATTATTGATCAATTATTTAACTTCCAATTATACTACGCCTTCTGAGTTCACAGCACATTAAAATAGGTCACTTTTGCAAAGAACATCTGAATATCTAAAACATCATTATGTATATTAAGTACCTGTCACTTGCACAGGAAATAGAAACTAATCCGATGTGGACACCCTCCCTCATACTGCCCCAAAGGGCAACGCTGCCCTGAGGTGAACCAGGAAAGTGCACCTCACAAAGAGGGTCCCCGGAGAGCTCTTCCTCTCCTAGCTGCAGTGCTGATTAGAATGAGAAAATGTCCCGAAAAGGGGGACAGCATCCCCAAAAATGACTCATCATCAGCCGCTGGTACTGGGGCTGCACGTGAGGCACCAAACACTTAAATTATACCGTGTTTTTGCAAGTCTAAATGCCCAGAGAAGAGGGAAACAAATTCCTTCTAAATAAATTAACATTCATCCCAGGCTTCACAGAATTCCCACACACAGGAGGTTACGCTAAGCTCTCCCGGAAGTACGTGCAGTAGACCCCCTCACCCGAGGTTTCGCATCTGATCGCCAAAGGAGAAGTCAGGTGATGTCACCAGCAAGGCACGAGACGCTAAGCAGACAGAAACATTTTCAATAACAGAGGAGTGTATGATGACCGCCGTCCAAAAATATTTTTGATTCACTGATAACGCCTTTCCTTTTTTTCCTAGCACTGTGATGAACTTGATATACATATAGTGAAGGATGGTTAGTTAAATGGAAGCTAGACAGACAGACAGACAGACAGACAGATAGAAGGAAAGAAGATAGGTAGGTAGGCAGGTAGGTAGGCAGGTAGATGTGTATATTTCAAATGACATATTGTGTGGTAGGACAGTAAGCAATTGCGATTAGCTTGACATTTGGAATCAAAATTCTATTTTCCGTTGAAATGGCAAAATGTCTTTAGCTCACAGGGTTCTAGAGGACCAACAAAATCATCTAACTTAACCTGCAAGACACAGTGGTTTATAAATAACACTAAGTTCATGGAAGAAAATTATTTTCACATATGGGTAGAAAAGAAAACTAAGTTTTCACCTGCCAATCCTATCTTGTAATCATAAATTCTAGTTAATCGTGGTAATTGTCCATTTAACAATAATACACTGATTAGTTACTTCGTTCTGACACTAGCTAACCATCTACATTGATTCCATTCAATTACTGAAGCGGCATTATTTCAGAGATGAATAATCACATACGTAAAGGGGCTGGCCCAAGGAACCACGCGGGTAGTACGATGCATTTATCATTTGTACTTAGTACACACAATAATTAAATTTATTCCTTACTGGAGATAATTATTTACTTCATTAATTTCACAGTAATTAATTTTAATTCAAGAGATATTCCACCTGGTATTGTTTAGTGTGATCAGGACCAGTGTAGGTGAACTATTTGCATGAAGAGATTTATTTTACTACATGCCTTCAGAACATTGGTTATTTACATTCAAATTAGCTCAGTAACACTATGTGATATTTATGCATAATCACATCTCAGGACACGTACTGATGATGCAGCCTTTAATTGTGTGCACAAAATTCTGACAAAAAGTGTGAGAAGTGTTAATATTTCAGCATTTTTCAAAACAAGTTAAAGACATGATAAATCCCATTTCCATGTTTAAAAGTAGAATATTAATGCTTTTCTTATCAGATTTTGCAAACTCTTGAATATTAATCCTGCTAAAATATTATTTAATTATCCCAAAACTATTGTTTTCCTCTTAACTGCATTACTTTTACAAATTGAACACTCAAAATAAATTATATACCTGCACTTTCTTGCTACTGTCCTGTCTTTAACTTAATAACTAATCCATTAAATATAATTTTTGCCACATGATGTCAGGTTGAATATCGAACTTAACTAACACTTGTGGTTATAAAGGATCTCATCTTTATGCTGTCCACCATTCTCCTGTACGCTAGTGTCTTGTGTAAGCTCACACCTACTAAAAACCCAAGGCCACAGCATGAAAATGTTGTTAGAGCTTTTATAAGAAATACATGGACAGCGTGTGTCAAGGATGATAGAATATATTTATACACATTGAAGAAATGCCTCTGAGAACCTTTCCTAAGGAAATAATCAAGTAAAATAGTTTAGTATTTATGTTGTAAGTGTTCAAAACTGAGCATGTAGGGTATTTATGCACCTTAAATGATAAATGATAGAAAAATGTCTAAATGTATTACAGTGATTCACAGAAAATAGTGGGCTTCTACTAAAAGTTTAACTTTTAGCACTGCTGCTGACGTAGAATGCGCTCATTGTATGAAGGCCATTGAGAGGAGTTTCATTAGCGCATTCACTGAAAGGTCCCCAGAAGGTTCAGCCGGGCGGACTGGACACCAAGACTGAGAGGTGGTTGCTTTTGTAAATTCCAAAGTCCCAACAGAAGGTCACGGGACACCCGAACAAGTGTGCAAATGTGGGCCATTCAAAGGCCAACGAAATCACAGCCAACTGACCGTAAAGAAGGGGAGATCTCCGAGTTACCAGACAGATAATTCAAGGGACCACCATCGAGATGTGGAATGGATTAAAAGCGAGCAGACAACTAGGTGAGGTCAGGAAAAATGTTCGCGAACAAAATTAGAATATTGACTATGAAGCCACAGCAAGCCGAAATTCCGGAATTCAAGAATAGAACAACGGGGCTGAAGAACTGGCTGGAGGGGCCTGGTGAACTCTGACCCGATGAGAGAAAGGGCGAGCCAAGTTGTAGGCAGGGCCTTGGAACTCCCTGAGGCACAGGAGCCACAAGAGACATAAGGGAAATAGGGGTCCTCGTGAGAGGTGAAACGGAGGGCCTGGCTGAGACCCTACGGGAAGGGGTAATGGCTAAACGCCTCCCGAATTTGAGAGGGAAAATGCACACACATTCAGGGAGCTCAATTCGCACCAGCGAAGGCAAATCTAAAGAGATTCGCACACAGACGCGTCACAGAGAAACCATCAAACGTCACCCAGGGGACTCTGAAAGTAGCAAGAGAAAGCAACTCATCCCACATAAGGCAGCTCTGAGACCTGCGGTGCAGTGCCGTGCTTGTCGTGACAACACCGCGCTTGTCGTGACAATGCCACACGCTTAAAGACTGTCGTGTGAGTCTCCTGTTCTGTGTTTTTGACCACAATAAAAAATAAATTGGTGCTAAGGTTTGTCTTCTGAGTTAGTATTTTCTTCATCACTTCCCCATTGAAACATATTGTGGGTGATACACAAATACACACACACACACACACACACTCTTTCCTATGGAAAAAAATTCCTTCTGTTGTTGGAGATATTGTTAATAAATCATTGACCTAAAAGAGATGACACACAATTTTAACTTTTGACAAAATAATTTTTCTCTGTCTAAACTCCAGAATTACAATCACACGAGATATGTTTACATACAGAGACAACTGAAAATAATCTTAGAAATATTTTCAGTCAACTTTTTAAAGGTGTTGAAAATATTTTATTTTCTAAGTACAAAGACTTGATTTTATTGTCCTTTCTGTCCAAAAATGCTTCTGTAGAAACTAAAGTAACCAGATTATTTAATTTAATGATTTGAATTCACCTCCATTCATGCACAAAACACATTAACTGTGTTCTCCAAGCCTGAAATACAGTTAACTTGACAAGGCAAATAATGAAAAGTCAAGTAAGTCTAAGAGATTTCAATGTTATTAGGTTCCATATCGATTATTTTTCTACTGGAATCAAAAGACCATCAACACGGTGTCATGTGATACACAAAGCAAGCAGACACTCTTATATTTTCGGTTTACACGGTATAAAATGGGGACTTTTGGAACGTGTCACTAGTCTATAAAGCCCAGACTAGAGGGCAAATAGTTTTTAAATTTTATTCAGATCATTTAAAACTGTGCAACTACTCAAGAAAACAACATAACTCACTGAAAGGACATCAAAATAAAATACAGGCGACCCAGTACAACACAGCCGTCAGGTTCCTGAAATGCTGTGTCACGTGAATTCGTGTCACACGAAACAACTAGATCAAAAAAGGGGGTTTGGTTCCAGAAAATAAAAAAAACATACTTTTATATTTTTATAAGTAAGTGAACTATCTTTATGAAAACCGTTGCCACCCGAAGTGTAACAGTTAATGTGTATTAAACACTGTTTTCTTTGTGACAAGGTAGCCCCACGCTCTGAACTTTTCTTCAGCGTAATCTTGACTTCGAGTCTGTCCTTTCTGCAAAGCACCTGTTATTTTCGATGGCTCGCTGTGGGCCGAGAGGTCTGTACCCATTCCGTCACCTGGTGCTAAGCACGTGTGAAGCTCTCTCGTACACTTTGTGCTTCTTTCAGCGGAAGG
>PVJL010021160.1:0-10996 GCA_004026885.1 Lyroderma lyra
TACAGTTATCAGATCAGGATTGAGATGATGACTTCCCACCAAGATACCAAACACAAGTGCCAGCCACTTCCTTCCTTCCTCCCCGACCACAAAGGACAATCACCTATGAAATGCATAATAATGTGCATGAATCTGTTTTTCCCATTATCTCAAGTTTCCATTCTGTATTTTAGTTGTGTAAGAGTATTTCTGAAATACTCACTCTAATTCTGAGTAGAATGCAAAACATAAATAAAAAAAATATACCAGAGGCTTCTATTTTAAATATTCTAGAAGGCATGCACGCACAATCACATTAGTATTTTGAACAGTCAATTGTATAACACCCTGCCGCCTCCCTTCTTCACTTAGGAAAACAGTTCAGTGATGTGAGTATGGTTAAAGAAGGGGATGCCCTTGCTAAATGTACGCTCACCTATCTCACAGAACATACAGAGAGTTGAGTTCATGTTATACACCACTAAAATTCCTCGGCAAGAGAAGGGCTGCCTGTTCATCATGTATTATGGTCCCAGCCACACAACCACGAAATATAGGTTAAAACAGACAAAAGTACGTATGTAATGGACCAGAACAAACCACCCTTTTACTCTGGATTATTTGGGATCAAGGAATGCCTTGAAATAGGTATGAAGTGATGCATCAAACTTATCCATTTAAAAACCTCAGAACCCTGGAGGGAGCAGCAGCTTGGAGAAGTGGTTTGGTGCCAACAGGAACGCCCTTGAGCCACCGGATCCCAGGCTGATGCAGGCACTTGCAGGTCGCACTCACCCTCCTCCATGGAAAGAGGAAGGCGCCAGGGACCTTTAATCAGAACATTGGCTAACCGCGACCTCACAGTTGCAGGGCCAGCCAATCGGTGCCTCGAGGTTGTATCAAGCGCTATGATATCTTGCGGCCCCAGAGCCAATCAGGAGACAATAGAACTGTCATGATTGTGAGTTCCATAATGCGATGAAGTGGGGAGCTGAGACCCTGGGTGTGGTATAGACGTAAGTTTAGGACTTGTGTTAAGGATGAGATTCTTCGCAGCTTCAGCTTTGGTGTAAGCCTTAGAGTGAGCTTTGAGGTTAGAGAATTTGTTGAAATTGTGGTTAGTTTTCAGGGTATGCAAAGGTGGCGGTGAGAGGTATGTGTACTATTGTGCTTATGATTAATGTAAGGATCCATCTTTGAGTTAGGCTTTGTGTTAGGTTTCAGGTTAGGTTCAGGGCTAGAGTTTGGATTGGGTTAGAAGAAGGTTTGAGGTTATGGAATTAAGAACATTGAAATGAGAACTCTGGGTAGAAGGGCTATTGATAGAGTGAGGTAAATTTGAGGGTAGAGTTAGGTTTTTTGTTATGCATATCCTTTGTGTTAGGGTTCCGGTGAGTTAATGATTAGGGGTAGTTATATACTTAGGCTTTGAGTTACCTTTGAAGTTGGAGTTAGGATTTAAGGTAGGGTAGGAGAAGGGCCGGTTTAATGATGCGGTGCAGATTTCAGTTTATGATTCGGTTTTTTGGATTAGGGTGAGTTTTGGCTTGGAGATCAGGGTTGGTTTTCCATTCGAGTTGGTGTTGGGTTTCCAGTAAAGGCGAGTACGGGTTACTTTCAGGCATAGTTTTATAGGAAGGCTCAGGTTTTCCATTAGGGCTCAGTTTAGCGTTAAATTGCAGTTTAGGATTATTTCTTGAGTCTAGTATGAAATTTAGAGTTAGGTTTCAGTTTATAGTGAAGCTGAGGGTTCTGTTTTAAATTCGGTTTGGAGTTGGTGTGGGATTAGGTTTGGGGTTTCTTTGTTATTTATGCTAGGTTTTGGTTTGTGTTATTTATTTATGTATTAAATTAATTACGGTGACATTGATTAGGAACATTATATTTCTGTGTTCATTTCTATAATATAAAATTCATATTCAAATAGTGCATTGTGCGTTCAGCACCCAGAGTCACTTCTTCCTTCCCCCTATATTTGACCCACTCCTTTTCTCTTCTACCACCTCTCTTTTTCCTTACTTTCTTGTAACCACTAATGTGTTGTCTGAATTTATGAGTTTTTGGATTTTTCTTAGTTGCTTTCATTTTTACATCCCAAGTATGAGTGAAGTTCTATGGTTCCGAGGTATTTCTATTTGATTTATTTCCCTTAGCATGGTAATCTCCAGACCCATCCATGTTGTCACAATCGGCAGTATTTCATCTTTACTTCTGGACGAGTAGTGTTTCACTGGGTATTTGTACCACCTCTCCTGCATCCAATCACTTGTTGGAGAGCATGTTGGTTTTTGACATTTCTTGTCCACCACAACTTGTATTGCAAGGAACACAGGGGTACCTATATCTCTATGAGTACATGTTTTCATAATTGGAGTGTGGATACCCAGAGAAGGGATTGCTTGGATGTATGGTATATTTATTCTTAACATTCTGGGGATCCACTGTACTGTTTTTCAGAGTTTCTGCCAATTGACATGCCCACCTGCAGCATATAAGAGTTCCTTATTCCCACAGCCTCTCCAACACACATTATTACTTGTCTTGTGCATCCTAGCCTTTCTATTAATAACAGGTATGAAGTGGTAGTTCATGGCATTTCTCTAATAGCCAGTGTACATAAACATTTTGTATGTATCTCTTGGGTGTTTGATTAATCTGTCTTCTTGGGGAAAGTGTCTGTCGAAGTCCTGTGCCCATGTGTTCATCGGATTGTTTGTTTGTCCAGTGTTGAGTTCTAGGGGTTCTTTATATAGTAGAGAATTTAACGCCTTTTAGGTCACTGCTTGCCAGTGGCTTTTCCCACTCTGTCTGTAGCCTTTTACTTTCTTGATGGTTTCTTTGGCTGTGCAGAAGTTTTTACATTTCGTACAGTCCCATTCATTTCCTTTGACTTATACTTCCTTTGCCTTTGATTTAACATTCATAAAATTCTTTCTGAAGCAAGCACTACAGTTTTGGGACCTACGCTTTCTTCTATGCAATTTATCATTATTGGTAGTATGTTTAGGTCTTTGGTCCAGTTTTAGTTAATTTTGGTATATGTTGAATACCTTCAGCCTAGTTTCATTCTTTTGCATGTGATATTCTCCATGCCCTGGCACTATTTATGGAAAATCGATTCTTTGCTTCATGTCATATTTTTGGCTTTCCATAAGAAACAATCTCCACATATATATGTGGGATGACTTCTGGGTTTTCAATTCTTCTTCACTGGTGAGTTTGTGCCTATTTTTCAGCAAAATCACTGCTGCTTATGTTATTGTCATTGGGTGTTATAGATTGAAATCAAAGAGTGTGAAACCTTCACCATTATTGTTTTCTTCCTTCACATGCCTGGGGTTATTTGGGGTCTCTTTAGATTCCATACAATTCTGTTGATGTTTTTCTTGAAATTTTTCAAAAAACTGTCCTTGGAGTTTTGATGGGGATGGCATTATATCTGTTCATTACTTTGTGTAACATCACCATTTCAATGAGGTTCATTCGTCACATTAATGAACATAAAATCTCTGCATTTCTTTGTGCCTTCTTCAATTTCTTTTTTTTTTCAGCCTATATTAATTAATTAATTAATTTATTTATTTACATTCATTTTTATTGACAGACATATTGGTGTGACATCTGTTAGCAAGGATTTCATAGGTTTCAGAAATACAATTCTACTGTGCATTGTCAACTTGATGTATAATCAGTTCACCACCTAATGCGACGTCTCTTTACATCACCTTATATTTAGCTTCACCCCCTCCTCTCCCAGCCCCTCCCTTTTCTCCCCTCCCTAACCCACTCGTCCCCAAATAAACATTAAATTATTGATTTTGTCCATGGGTTATTTGTTTGTTCATTTCTTTTTTTCTTTGCTTTCAGTTTTATATTCTGCAAATGAGTGAAGTCATACCATTCTTTGATTTTTCTGTTTGTCTTTTTTCCCTAAGCATGATGATCTCCAGGTCCATCCGTGTTGTTGCAAATGGCAATATTTTATCTTTTCTTATAGCTGAGTAATATTCCATCAAAAATTAACTCTAAATAGATTAAAGACCTTCATATAAGACCTCTAACAATGAACTGTATAGAAGAAGACATTGGTCCTAAACTTATAGACCTAGGTCTCAAGGAAGACTTCATGAACCGGTCCTCAAAGGCAAGGGAAGTATAAGCAAAAATAAATGAATGGGACTATATCAAACTCAAAAGCTTCTGCAAAGCAAAAGAAACCTTCAATTTCTTTTAGCATCTTGTGTTTTTCAGAGTTTAGGTCCCTCAGCCCCTGTGTTAAGTTTCTTCTCAGCATTGAGTTGTGTTAACATACAAATTAGTGTTTGTGTTGGACTGAGCTTTAGTGTTATTGCTCTTTTTAGGTCGGTGGTATCAGTTAGAGTCAGAATTATAATTAAGGTTATGGTTAGCGTTCAGTTGGTCATTAGAATTCGGGTCAAGATTAGGGTTATATTGACTTTTGAAGTTCGGGTTTCACTTTCAATTACTGTTATGATCAGGCTTAGTGTTATTTGTAGAATTTGGTTTATGGGAAAGCACGGGTTATGTAATGGTTAGATTTAGGGTATGTGTTAAGTTTCTGATGAGGTTAGAAACCACTTTAGGTTCAGGTAACTAGCTTTGCTTAGAATTAGGTTTATGGTGAGGGTTAGGGTTAGAATTAGGTTGGAGGTTATATTTTTAGTTTTTAATTAGGCATGGGGTAGGATTTACACTAAGATCTGGGCTGTAGGGAAGCCTAGCTTTAGCTTTAGGTACACGTTATGGTTTAGATTTTGAGTTAGGCTAAGGGTTAAAGATAAGGTTAGGTTTGATTTTTTTATTAGGTTTAGCAGTAGAACAAAAGGTCTGATTGTGTTTAAGGTTAGATTTTGTGGTTAAGTTTAGGTCTTTTCGTTTCATTCATGGTTCAATTGAGAGGTAAGTAAGTAGTGTTTTAGGTTCAGCTTTGAGGCAGGGATTGGCTCTAAATTGGGGATAAAGTTAGGGTTAGAGTAAGGGCTGTGGTTAGGTTTAGGTTTACAGTTATTCTAAGGGTTATATTTTAAGTTAAGTTTAAGGTGATGTTTTGAGTTTGGTATGAGAGTAAGGGTAGATTTGTGTTTCCATTTAGGTGCAGGATTACACTTAGGATTACGTTTGGAGTAAGCTTCAAGTTAGGGTAAGTGTTAGAATGAGTTTAGTTTCAGAATTGATTTTGTGATGATGGGTAATGTTAGTGTAGGATAAGAATTAATTGTGAGATTAGGATGAAAATTTAAAATGAAATATTTTTGACTTTGGTTTAGGTTTGAGGTTAGGTTTTTAATTAAGTATAAGGATAGTGTTAGGTTCATTTACAGTCTAGGTTTAGGGTTAAGGCTGAGTTTATGATTAAAGTTATGGATAGGGTTCTGGTTATGTTTCCATTTAAGGTTTGGGTTGATTTTGTGATTAAATTTAAGGTTACTGTTAAGGTTAGGCTTAACATTGTTTTATGGTTTACTTCGAAATTGGGATTAGGATTAATGTTCTTTGTAGGTTATATGCTGGGGTTATGGTTGGTGCACGATGTAGTGAAGGGGTAGGATGAGGGTTAGAGTGAGGTTTGAAGTTCAATTTTAGGTTAAAATTAGTTTTAAGTTTCAGGTGTATGCTTAGGTTTAGAACTCCAGTTAGGCTTAGGTTTAGGGTAAGTTTGAAACTTTCAGTTAGGATTGTGATTAGAGATAAGGTTAGTTGTGAGGTTCAGTTTACGATCAGGTGCTGGTTAGGGTGAGGGCCAAGATGATGTTGACGCCAAGGGTTAGGTTTAGGGTTACGCTTAGGGATTTTGTTTATGCTCATGGTTCATGTTCCTAGTAGATTTAGTTTTAGGTTTAGTGTTAGTGTTTGCTTTGAGTCAAGTGTTAGGTTGTAAATCGGGATTGAGTTCATGGTTAAGGTTCAAGAATAGGCCAGTTGTAGGGTTAGACTTAGGGCTAGGAATAAGCTTAAGATTCCATTATGAGTTCCGTTGAAAGATAGGGTCAGGTATGGGTTTAGGGTTCACTTGTGTGTAAGTTTAAGGTTAGGTTCGTCCTTGAGTTAGGTATTGTCTTTGGGATAGTTATGATATTTATTCTTTTTTTTAATTTTAATTTTTGCCACCACATTGGCCTTTGAGATCATCAAAAGTGGTTTTCAACTTTCCATTTACCTGGAAGCAGCAATGGGACCTGAACTCACATAGTCTATTCAAATGCTCATCACAGATCTCACTACTCAGGCTTCTCTCAGGTTTTCAAGAATAACTTCTCAAATATCAAAGCTCTTTACAGCTATCAGATCAGGATTGAGAGGATGACTTCCCACCAAGATATCAAACTGAAGTGCCAGCCACTTCCTTCCTTTCTCCCAGACCACAAAGTACAATCACCTATGAAATGCATAATAATGTGCATGAATGTGGTTTTCCCATTATCTCAAGTTTCCATTCTGTATTTTGTTGTGTAAGAGTATTTCTGAAATACTTACTCTAAGTCTGAGTAGAATGCGAAATATAAATAAAAAAATATACCAGAAGCTTTCTTTTAAATATTCTAGGAGGCATGCACGCACAATCCCTTTAGTATTTTTAACAGTCAATTTTATAACCCCCTCCCGCCTCCCTGCTTCACTTAGGAAAACATTTCAGTGATGTGAGTACAGTTAAAGAAGGGGATGCCCCTGCTAAATGTACGCTCACCTATCTCACAGAACCTACAGAGAGTTGAGTTCATGTTATACACCACTGAAATTTCTCGGTAAGAGAACGGCTGCCTGTTCATCATGTATAATGGTCCCAGCCACACAACCACGAAGCATAGGTTAAAACAGACAAAGGTACGTATGTAATGGACCAGAACAAACCACCCTTTTACTCTGATTTATCGGGGATCAAGGAAAGCCTTGAAATAGGTATGAAATGATGCATCAAACTTATCCATTTAAAAACCTCAGAACCCTGGAGGGAGCAGCAGCTTGGAGAAGTGGTTTGGTGCCAACAGGAGAGCCCTTGAGCCACCGGATCCCAGGCTGATACAGGCACTTGCAGGTCGCAACCACCCAGCTACATGGAAAGAGGAAGGAGCCAGGGACCTTTAATCAGAACATTGGCTGACCGCGACATCACAGTTGCAGGGCCAGCCAATCGGGGCCTCGAGGTTGTATCAAGCGCTATGATGTCTTGCGGCCCCAGAGCCAATCAGGAGACAATAGAACTGTCATGATTGTGAGTTCTATAATGCGGTGAATTGGGGAGCTGAGACCCTGGGAGGGGTATAGATGTAAGTTTAGGACTTGTGTTAAGGATGAGATTCTTCGCAGCTTCAGCTTTGTTGTAAGCATTAGAGTGAGCTTTGAGGTTAGAGAATTTGTTGAAATTGTGGTTAGTTTTCAGGGTATGCAAAGGTGGGGGGTGAGAGGTATGTGTACTATTGTTGTTATGATTAGTGTCAGGATCCATCTTTGAGTTCGGCTATTTGATAGGTTTCATTTTAGGTTCAGGGCTAGAGTTTGGATTGGGTTAGAAGAAGCTTTGAGGTTATGGTATTAAGAACATTGAAATGAGAACTCTGGGTAGAAGGGCTATTGATAGAGTGAGGTAATGTTTGAAGATAGATTTAGGTTTTTTGTTATGCATATCCTTTGTGGTAGGGTTTGTGTGCATTAATGATTAGGGGTAGATATATACTTAGGCTTCCAGTTAACTTTGAGGTTGGAGTTAGGTTTTAAGATAGGTTAGGAGATGGGCCGGTTTAAAGATGCGGTGCAGATTACAGTTTATTATTCGGTTTTTAGGATTAGGGTGAGAGTTAGCTTGGAGGTCAGGGTTGGTTTTCCATTCGAGTTGGTGTTGGGTTTCCAGTAAAAGCGAGTATGGGTTAATTTCAGGGACAGTGTTATACGAAGATTCAGGTTTTCACTAAGGGCTAGGTTTAGCATTAGATTTCATTTTAGTATTATTTCTTGATTATATTATGAGATGTAGAGTTGGGATCAGTTTATAGTAAAGCTGAGGGTTCTGTTTTAAATTAGTTTTGGAGTTGGTGTTGGATTAGGTTTGGGGTTTCTTTGTTATTTAGGCCAGGTTGATGCTTTGGGTTTTTTATTTATATATTGAATTAATTACAGTGACATTGATTAGTAATATTACATTTCCAGTGTCATTTCTATAATACATAATTCATATTCATATATTGCACTGTGCGTTCAGCACCGAGAGTCACTTCTTCCTTCACCCTATATTTGACCCACGCATTTCCTCTTCTACAACCTCTCTTTTTCCTCACTTTCTTATAACCCCTAATATTTTGTCTGTGTTTATGAGTTTTTGGATTTTTCTTGGTTCCTTTCATTTTTACATCCCAAGTATGAGTGAAGTTCTATGTTGCCAAGATATTTCTATTTGATTTATTTCCCTTAGCATGGTAATCTCCAAACCCATCCCTGTTGTAATAATCGGCAGTGTTTCATCTTTATTTCTGGGCGAGTAGTGTTTCACTGGGTATTTGTACCACTTCTCCTGCATCCAAGCAATTGTTGAAGAACACGTTGGTTGTTGATATGTCCTGACCACCATAACTTGTACTGCAAGGAACACAGGGGTACGTATGTCTCTATAAGTACATGTTTTCAGATTTGGAGGTTGGATACCCAGAGAAGGGATTGCTTGGTTGTATGGTATATTTATTCTTAATATTCTGGGGAACCTCTGTACTGTTTTCCATCGTTGCCGCCAATTAACATGCCCACCTGCAGCATATGAGAGTTCTTTATTCCCACAGCCTCTCCAACACTCGTTATTACTTGTCTTGTGGATCATAACCTTTCTAATAATAACAGGTATGAAGTGGTAGTTCATGGCATTTCACTAAGAGCCTGTGTACATAAACATTTTTTATGTGTCTCTTGGGTGTTTCATTAATCTGTCTTCTTGAGGAAAGTGTCTGTCCAAGTCCTGTGCCCATGTGTTCATGGGATTGTTTGTTTTTCTGTTTTTGAGTTCTAGGTGTTCTTTATATAGTTTAGGTTTTAACCCCCTTTCAGTCATTGCTAGCAAATATCTTCTCCCTCTCTGTCGGTAGCCTTTTTGTTTCTTGATGGATTCTTTGGCTGTTCAGAATCTTTTACGTTGGGTACAGTCCCATTCATTTCTTTTGACTTTTACTTCCCTTGCATTTGAGATAACATTCATCAAACTCTTTCTGAAGCAAGGTCTACAGCTTTGGGACCTACACTTTCTTCTATGCAATTTATCATTATTGGTAGCATGTTTAGGTCTTTGGTCCAATTTTAGTTAACCTTGGTATATGTTGAATACTGTCAGTCTAGTTTCATTCTTTTGCATGTGATATTCTCTATGCCCTAGCACCGCTTATGGTAAATGGATTCTTTGCTTCATGTTATATTTTTGGCTTTTCATAAAAAACAATCTTCACATATATATGTGCGATTACTCTGGGTTTTCATTTCATCTTCACTGGTGTGTGTGTGCCTATATTTCTGCCAATACCCTGCTGCTTATATTATTGTCATTGTGTGTTATAGATTGAAGTCAAGGAGTGTGAAACCTTCACCATTATAGTTTTCTTCCTTCACATGCCTGGAGTTATTTGGGGTCCCTTTAGATTCCAAAAAAATCTGTTGATGTTTTTCTTGAAATTTTTTGTAAAACTGTCATTGGATTTTTGATGGGGATGGCATTAAATGTGTTCATTTCTTTGTGTAACATGACCATTGCAATGAGGTTCATTCATCCCATTTATAAACATATAATCTCTGCTTTTTTTGTGCCTTCTTCAATTTATGTTTCTTTATTCATCGTTTCTATCTTTCTTTCTTTATTTATTTCTTCATTTATTTATTTATTTCTATTCATTTTTATTGATAGTCTTTTTGGTGTGACAACTCTTAGCAAGGATTTCATAGGTTTCAGGCATGCAATTCTACTGTGCCTTGTCAACTTGATGTATAATCAGTTCACCACCTAATGCGACGTCTCTTTACATCACCTTATATTTAGCTTCGCCCCCTCCTCTCCCAGCCCCTCCCTTTTCTCCCCTCCCTAACCCACTCGTCCCCAAATAATCATTAAATTATTGATTGTGTCCATGGGTTATTTGTTTGCTAATTTCATTTTTTCTTTGCTTTCAGTTTTATTTTTATTTTATTATTTTTTTTAATTCATTTTTATTGTTAGACTTATTGGGGTGACATCTGTTAGCAAGGATTACATAGGTTTCAGGCATACAATTCTACAGTGCATTTTCAACTTGATGTATAATCAGTTCACCACCTAATGTGACTTCTCTTTCCATCACCTTATATTTAGCTTCGCCCCATCCTCTCCCACCCCCTCCCCTTTCTCCCCTCCCTAAACCACTCGTCCCCAAATAAACATTAAACTATGGATTGTGTCCATGGGTTATTTGTTTGTTCATTTCTTTTTTTCTTTGCTTTCAGTTTTATATTCCGCATATGAGTGAAATCATGCACTTCTTTGTTTTTTCTGTCTGGCTTATTTCACTTAGCATAATGATCTCCAGGTTCATCCATTTTGTTGCAAATGGCAATATTTCACCTTTTCTTACAGCTGAGTATTATTCCATTGTGTATATGTACGACAGCTTCTTTATCCAGTCATCTGTCGCAGGGACATTTTGTTGTTTCCATGTTTTGGCCACTGTGAACAGTGCTGCAATTAACATTGGGGTACATAAATCTTTGCGGACAAAGGTTTTCAAGTTCTTTGGGTAGATCCCCAGAAGGGGGATTGCTGGGTCAAATGGTAGGTCCATTCCCAATTTTCTGAGGAATCTCCACACTGCCTTCCACAGTGGTTGTACAAGTTTGCACTCCCACCAGCAGTGTACCAGAGTTCCTTTTTCTCCACATCCTCTCCAGCACTTGTTATTCCTTGTCTTGTTGATAATAGCCATTCTCACAGGTGTGAGGTGGTATCTCATTGTGGTTTTGATTTGCATTTCCCTGATAGCTAATGAGGATGAGCATTTTT
>PVJL010021161.1:0-10996 GCA_004026885.1 Lyroderma lyra
CGCCCTTCTCATTCTCCCACTGCCTGTGTCATGTGGAATGTGACACTTAATGATGGCATAAAATTTTATTTTATCCATACTTGGGGCTTCTTTATATTTGACATGCTTCTTTGGCAATATCTGAAAGAACACAGTGGTCAGTAGGTTAAAAATTGGCACATATACTAGTAATAAATCACACATTCAAACTGTGTCTACTTGTACTCACACTTCTCTGATAACCCTTTTATTCTGTGAATTTTTTATCTCTCCTCATACTTCACGGATCTCTCAGTCACCTAGCTACAATAAGTTCCCTGTATTCTTGTCTCAATCTATTTTAAAGAATCCTGGAGAGATTATATGGGTCTCCATTTCTTTTTATACATTAAATTTATGATAAAATAAAATTTTCTTTGAAATAATAGCTTATCATTTAAAAATTTAATTACATGGAAGAGGGTGAGTTTCTCAGAAAAAAATGTTTATTGTTTATTTGGGGACGAGTGGGTTAGGGAGGGGAGAAAGGGGAGGGGGTGGGAGAGGAGGGGGGAAGCAAAAAAAAAAGTTAATATCAAAATTTGTAATGATAGTAGTTACAAATCAAAAGGTTATTAACATGCCAATTTGTTACCAACCCACAATCAAACATACACGCTCACACTCACACATATATGAACAGACCCATGCATGAACATTTTACTCGGATCAGCATTTTATTTATTTTCGTTTCCTGGAAATGTAGACATCTGTGCAACAATGCAAAACAAATTCACACACACACACACACACACACACACACACACACACACACACACCAAAATATTTTCCAAAGAAAAGCTCATTTTAATTTATGAAATAAAACATATTTGAAAATAACGCATGGACACAATCAATAGTTTAATGTTTATTTGGGGACGAGTGGGTCATGGAGGAGAGAAAGGGGAGGGGGTGGGAGAGGAGGGAAGGGAAGCTAAATATAAAGTGATGGAAAGAGAAGTCATATTAGGTGGTGAACTTATTATACATCAAGTTGAAATGCACTGTACAATTGTATGCCTGAAACCTATGTAATCCTTGCTAACAGATGTCACCCCAATAAGTCTAACGATGAAAATGAATGAAAAAAAAGGTCATTTATGAAACACATGTTCCAATTTAAAGAAGTACTGTCTACCGTAAGAATTTTGTGGATTATACATTAATTTGCATAATAAATCTTTACACATTTTACAGGAAATATTATGCTTTTGGAATTCATTTTTGTGTTTCTGCTTATGCATGAATGAATTTCTATTTTTCAGAATGTGTAAGTTTGTGTGAGAAACAATGTTTGTGCATATGTGGTAAGTAATGTAAGAACAGCATAAAAGCTAATTACTATTTCTGGAAGCAGACAGTCTTGTTCTAAGACATGTTTTCTTGTGTATTAAAGAGTTAAACATGAAATTTTATTTAAAGTTGTCAAGAAGTCTTCTGTGACTTTCTATAATAGCTTTGGTATAAACAGACACTCTCCAACTATAGTGGTCATGGATGTTGATTGTTAAACATCACGTCCCAGGAAGTCACGTGGTCCTCCTGGGCTGATCCTGACATTGTAGCATGCTCCCAATAGAATATCACACCAGCAAAGCTTGATAACTGAGGATGCTGGAGAAAATATGAAAGGAGTTTGGTGATGCACATCCAAGAATACACTGTAACATATGTTCACTGTTTTGCTAGAATTATTTTTGTCAGGTCACAGGAGCCCCTTCTTAAGGTATATGTGGGGAAACCTCTGTTTGTAGAACTGAGCTGACAGCTCTTCCTGGGATCCTATGTAGACGCAGAGGTGACAAGGTGAAGTTCACCATACCTGAGGTTGAGCAGTCCTTTCAGCAGATGCAAGCCCTGGCTGCTCCCCTGGAATCAGAACAGGAAGAGGGTATGTGACAGGTCAGAAACTAGTGTGAAACTCTTTGTCCACCTGTGAGATACATGCACAGCTGTGCACAGATACAAATCAGTGAATATATATCTACAATGTTTAAATGATCAGTGAACAGTTAATAAGACATAAAGAAAAATCACATACACTTAAAATTTACTGTTACTGGGCATACTTTTTCATCAGAGACTTTTGTTGAAAAATTATGAAAGGAAATATTCCTTAATATTTATAAGAAAACATTAAGATCTTGTCTCTTTAAAAATGTCATGCTAGTACAAATAGTACAGCAAGACTCAGAAGTATATATAATTATACACTCACAAATGTACGCAGCACACACACTAGCACACTTACAAACATAAAGAAGGATGTACTAGGTAAAGCACACACTAGCTACATCAGCAAATTAAACAAAAATTTGCCCACGAGAAAATGCATACACACACATACACACGCAGATGCACATAGTAAAAGAAATGCTCACACATATAAAGTAGCAGAAGTACACACAAATACAAATGTAGGAAGGGAGGTCTATGAGAAGATTTTTCCTGGTTAAAGAAAATAAATACCAGGCTAATTTTAAAAAAGTGCTCTCTTTCCATACTTGATTCCCTGATTAGCCCCTATGATCTGTGATCCTGAGTGTTTTCTGCAGCACAGGCCCACCTCTGCACTCTGAAGTAAAAGTTTATTGTCTGGGTTTGCACAGCCTCCCTCACTATGTATGTTACAGTAACATATTTTGTCCTTGGTAGCCACCAAGCTGAGCTGCAGAAATAACTGATTTTGTGATGTGTCTCTGAAGTCAAGATTGTGCTGGACAAGGAAAGTTTAAAATGTGCACTACCCCTGGTTAATGTTCAACCCGTTTCTTGCATGTTCTTTCATGGGAACATTTTCAACCCTGAAATTGACTCAAGAAGCTCAACTTTAACTGGACAACTGAGGACAAATTGGTCACTGTAATCAAGTGTACTTTTACTTTTCTGCTTCTTTCACCAATTACCAGAGACACTCACAGAAGTGAGTTTCTATCAGATAGAATAAAATCTCTGAAGATTTTTTTTTCATGACACACTCCTTTCTCAGGCTGACATTCAACCCACTGAGATGGGTAACACAGGGAATCCTATTGTGGGTGCAGTTTCCCTGGAGTCTGGATTTTATTTAGATGTGAGGTTCTTGTTCTGTGAGCTCCTGGGGACTCACAACAAAAGCTCAAAGCACACATGAAAAGAAATGAACAGTGCTCACACATAAAAACTGTCTCTTATATTTGAAAACAAATACTGTTACACACATAACTTCCAGTACCACAGGAAGTGTACACCGTTTGCTGGTTTCTGAGGTGCTGTTGAGGAGCTGATTTATAGGAAAGTCCTACGGGCTTTAACAGTGACCCTCAGGAATAGGTAGAGTCTTATTGCTGGGACATTTAAATGTTTCACATGAGAGGACTGTGCAGATCTGAGAAGTAAAATGTTTTTAAATGGGGAGATTATCATGAATTATCTTAGTGCTAATAATTATCATTATCAAACTGTATAGGAGAAAACATTGGTACTAAACTTATAGACCTAGGACTCAAGAAAGACTTCATGAACCTGACCTCAAAGGCAAGGGAAGTAAAAGCAAAAATAAATGAATGGGACTATATCAAACTAAAAAGCTTCTGCGCAGCAAAAGAAACCATCAACAAGGCAAAGAGGCAGCCAACTGAATGGGAGAAAATATTTGCAAATTACACATCAGATAAGGATCTAATAGCTAAAATATATAAAGAACTAATAAGACTTAACAACAACAAAAAAAAACAACGCAATTGAAAAGTGTGCAGAAGAACTAAACAGACACTTCTCCCACGAAGAAATACAAATGGCCAGCAGACATATGAAAAAATGCTCATCCTCATTAGCTATCAGGGAAATGCAAATCAAAACCACAATGAGATACCACCTCACACCTGTTAGAATGACTGTTATCAACAAGACAAGGAATAACAAGTGCTGAACAGGATGTGGACAAAAAGGAACTCTGGTACGCTGCTGGTGGGAGTGCAAACTGGTACAACCACTGTGGAAGGCAGTGTGGAGGTTCCTCAGAAAAGTGGGAATGGAGCTACCATTTGACCCAACAATCCCCCTTCTGGGGATCTACCCAAAGGACTTGAAAACCTTTGTCCGCAAAGACTTATGTATCACAATGTTCATCGCAGCGCTGTTCACAGTGGCCAAAACATGGAAACAACCAAAGTGCCCTGCGACAGATGACTAGATAAAGAAGCTGTGGTACATATACACAATGGAATATTACTCAGCTATAAGAAAAGATGAAATATTGCCATTTGCAACAAAATGGATGGACCTGGAGATCATCATGCTTAGTGAAATAAGCCAGACAGAAAAAACAAAGAACTGTATGACTTTACTCATATGTGGAATATAAAACTGAAAGCAAAGAAAAAAGAAATGAAGAAAAAAACAATCCATGGACACAATCAATAATTTAATGCTTACTTGGGGATGAGTCGGTCAGGGAGGGGAGAAAGGGGAGGGGGTGGGAGAGGAGGTGGGTAGCTAAATATAAGGTGATGGAAAGAGAAGTCACATTAGGTGGTGAACTTATTATACATCAAGTTGACAATGCACGGTAGAACTGTATGCTTGAAACCTATGTCACCCCAATAAGTCTAACAATAAAAATGAATTAAAAACATAATTATCATTATTAGAGAAAAACAGGAGATTAAATGAAAAATGTATTTTGATAGTTGAGACAATGTGAAGGTGTGTTTGAACATCAATCCATTTAAATTAGGAACTATTAAATCAGGTGTTAATCTGTTGTAAGCAATCAGGAAGCCCTTTTTTATTTTTAAATTTTTTATTGTTAAACTTATTGGGGTGACATTGGTTAGCAAAAATTACATAGGTTTCAGATGTAAAATTGTACAGTGCATTTTCAACTTGTTGTATAATAAGTTCACCACCTAATGTGACTTCTTTATCCATCACCATATATTTAGCTCCCCTTCCCTCCTCTTTTTAACCATAGTTTGCAAAGGATCCTGGGGTTGTTCTATGTTCTTACTGTGTCCTGAACACTCCTTGATATTCTGAGTTGCCCCTTCAGCCCAGGTCCCCTGTCTCCTCCTTGGAGGTTTCTGTTGGGGCTCACACTGACTTCCTATCACTGCATCTGTCACACAAAAATATATGGCCCTGTCCTAAAATGTCAGGTTGCTCATCTTAAGGGAAGTTGTATTTTTAGAGGATTCCCTTGAATTTGTGACATTATCTTGAACTGATAGGGTATAGCATTGATTATCCCAAATTGGTTTATTCACTCCTGCCACCCAGTTCAACCTCTCTGCTGTAACCTGGTGGACATAGTGCATTTTGTAATCAGTAAAGATGAATCAAGAGGCTTTGCAGAATAGGCTCACAGACCCCTGGGCTGTATCATATCTTTCCCAAATCTGCCAGCTGAACTTCAGCAGAACTCCTGCAAACACATAAAGCAGACTGAGAACATCTTTCATGTGTAACAGTCCTGACTGAGCTTGATGCAAAGAGATGTACTTGCAAGGTGATGAGAAAGAGAACCCAGATAAGCACATACTCCATGGTGTGAAAACAGAAAAAAGCTATACGTGGGAGGGTTCCTCACCAGAATCTGTGGGGGAAACAGGAAAATGGCTTTTCATGAAAAAAAGTCCTGAATTTGCATTTTCTTACCATGTAGACATGTATCAGTGGCCCAGTTGTCTCCTTTCCTAATGACTTGGACTCCAAGGAAAACATGTAGATGATAATTCCTAGCACTGGACTCAGGGGCATTCTGTCCTCACCACCTTTTTTTCTAACATAGGACATTCATGACATGGACCATTACAATGAATTAAATCCAAATGGCATCAAATGTAAAAACCCATTAAGAAAATAAACATGTGACAGCAGTGTGCCCTCACAAACAGTTTAAACCAACGTCTTCTTCATAAAATCACTGTCTGGAATAGAATGAAAGAAAATTCAGGTGGGTAAATGGTCTGAGCTACATAGGACATAGATTTAGATGTCCTAAGCTGAGGTTGTCACTATGTCCCAAATAATTCAGGGTCAGAAAACCTTCAGGTGTCTACCTGAAGTGCTTCCTTTGCAGTGTGGGAAATGGATGAACATCCAGTATGTTTGAATATAGATCTGGTGTGTCCTTGTCCTGGTGACAAAGGTGTAATCTGCTCAATATGTCACGGCACTTTGTCTCCTGTTCTGCATGACCAAGTTGAACCATGCTTGGAGAAATTCTGTGCCATTATAGAAACAGTCAACATGTAATCATCCCCATATTTGGTCAGATCATTGATGACACTTAGTAAAAGGCATGTAATATAATCATTTATGTGTCCAGCATTGCCTTTATTCCAAACATTAAAAAATGTTTCATGAGAATAAAAAATTATGGATTTATGTGTCTAGTTGCAAACATCCTAATGAAATGTTGATAAACCAAATATAATTGTAAATAGAAAATATCACACTGCATTTGAGTGCTGTATATTCAGGTAATGTGAAAGTGACAGAATTATATAAATCAGTTAATCAGAAAAATAATTCTGATAATTATCAGACAAAATAATAACTTACATAAATAAAGACTCTTTAAGTAAAACCTGTCCCATATAATCATGAAGAGTTAAAGTGTCTTACATGGATTGTGAATTAGAGAGGAATGGCCAACAGCACTTCCTCTGTGTAACATTTACAATAAAACATGAGGAAATAAATAAATTAAATTATTGAGATAAACAAATCGACCATTACTCATGAGAGTTTTATTTCCTAATAGTAACATGTACATTACATGAAAATTGGTAAGGTGTTTTGGTAAACTAAGTAGGTACAAAGTGTAAGAAAGATATAATTGCATTTCTATATTTCATTAAAATATATTTAATTAAAAATAACTACATTAGCAAAAGTTATATCCAATATGTAAGAAACATGACAAAATTCATGATTAAATCTCTTCTCTTCAAACTTCAGGTTGTCTATATTTATTATATGAGTGATTTTCTTTGGAAAAAAACAAAAATGAATGGCCTTCTACATGTCTGTTTAAATTTTTTTTGCCTTTTTTTTTTATGTGGGTAGCTCTATGGATGGGAATCAAACCCAGGCCACAGCACTGATAGCACTGGAGCCTTAAGCCAGTACACCACCAGAGAACTCCCTGTTCAAATTTTAATATGCTACATTGAGCTGGTTATATCGAAACCATCAATGTCTGCTTCTTTCGTAGGAAAACTTAATGACCATTTAGATTTTCACCCTGTTAGATGAGCTTTTCTGAAATCTCTGCTTCCTTTCCACATTCTCTTGTGAGTTGCTGTAATTTCATAATGTCATTCTTAGAGAAGAATCTAAGACCACAAAAACATATTGTTTCTCAGAGAGTTCTCTGATTTTGCATCAGTAAGGTTCCTGTTGTGCTGAAATAAAAGGTGTCCTAAGAACAGTAATAAAATGAGCTGGTAAGGGACATATTTTGTCATGAACATCCTGGTTTTCACAGGGCCACCCAGTCAGGCACAGAGCACATCAGCTGTGTTCTCTCTGAATTCTTCTTAGAGTTATAAAAAAAGGGAATGCTTTTCCTGTTCAGGGTAAACAGACTGCAATAGCTTTGATCCAATGAACTAGAAAAGCTGTTTCATCAGGAAAAATCTGCTGTGATTTTGAGATGTAATTTTCCTTATGATTAAATTTATTGGGGTGCTATTGGTAGGCAAAATTCCATAGGTTCTAGGTGTACAGTTCTTTATCATCTACATGTTGCATTGTGTTCTTGGATCTGATATAACCATGTGTGACTGTTCATAAGTGAGTCTTGGGTCATGCAGTAATCCCCACATGCTTCTGCACACCTTAGCTCTCAGAACTAGCGGGCTTTTTGCAAGTTACTCACAACCACAATTCATCTAATTCAAGAATCCTCAGTGACCAAATGACAAATATTCTCCAAATGAGAAAACTGAAGCAGAGTATTTTCCCTGGTCACAGTTTCACATGTCCACTTCTCATAGCATCACCTGGAGCATTTTTTTCTGATGCTGCCCTGCTGGCTAGAATTTATTTCAAACAGCTCAGGGCTTCTTGTCCTTGTCCTGTTGTGGGAGCCATGCCCAGGGCATAGAGCACTCAGGTGATGTCCTGACAATTTTTACCAAGTCTGTCTTGCACCTAGCATTTTCAAACCAGTTCTATCTTCTTCCTACCAACATGTCAACAAGACTTCAGTGTAAGTGAGGGGGAAATTGAAGCAATAAGAGTGGTTTAAAATTAAAATGTCTCACTTCTCTGCCCACATGGGGATAGCTTACCTTTACTCGAGCCTCAAGCAAGTGGACTAAGAAATGCATTATTGGAAATCACAGGGACTGGATATCACATTGAAATGCGCACATGTGCACATTGTAGTAAATGTCAACAATGGCTTGTTTGGTGATATTTTGTTTCCTAGATTAAGTCATTAAAGACTGAGTTAGATTGGGGAACTGAAATAGTACCATTTTTTCTTTAATCATAATTTTATCCAAATAATATTTTAAAACCTTGTATTCAGGAGAAGGAAGATTGAGTTATTTTCTCTATCCCATGAGGCTGAGCTCATAATGAAGGTAAGGTATGATGGCCTAACTGGCTTCTTAATATAACCCATTTAATTAGACATAAGAAAAAAATCATGAAATTAGGGCATCTTGAGTTTGAAAAGTACACTGGAGAACACGTTGACTAGAAACTGCATTTGGGGTAGAATTTGCAGTCTCTGAGATGTATAACAAAAGCTTGTACATCCAGAATTAGAAGCCAGCTAAGTCTGCATTCTTCCCCAGAGGCATAAGGAAAATAGTGTGATACAGTCAAACACAATCCACCCAGGAGCTCCGTACATGGAGGTAAAACAACGGTAATAGGAAACAAGACTTGCCACTTGTTATTTAAGCATTGCTACTGAGAAAGTAAACCCTGTGCCAGGATTTCTCATGTAATAAAGAAGTGATTCAATTAAAGTAAATGTGGAGATTAAATTCCTCTGTAGTGTTCATGCTTTTTTCTTCATGTTCTTAGAGAAATAAATAAAACCATGTTTACGTACATAGAAGTTATAAACCAAGGCACACAAACTACTGAGGCTTCTTTGATAGAAATCTTTTGATGAACAGCTCTGACACCAGGCCACAACAATGTTCTTGCTGAAATTTTGTGGTCTTCTTGGCCCTTCAGGAAAGTTCCACTTGGTTGTCATTACTTTCTTCTTTCATCTGAAGCCAGAGACTTCATCATTATTTGACAGTTTCCCTGTCCTTATTTAGTTCCCTCTGCAGTTTAAAGCAGAGTTGTTTCTCAGTATAATCCATGTAACGATGATCCTTTTTTGGTGTCTGCTTTGTAAAAACTCAGACAAAACCAAAGAACTTATCTTAAATACTTATAATAAGCCTGACTTCACTTTTAATGTTGGGTTGGTAACGTCTAAATTTCCCTTGGCCTGACATCTAGATACATTGATAGAAAACACATATGTGTTTGGAATTTCATCATGAAAACATTTTAATTGTTTCAAATGCTTTTTATTTTTTATCTATTTGTATAATAGTATAGTATTAAATTTTATTCTGTGAATGTTGTATATCACATTTATTGATTTACATATAGTAAACCATTGTTGAATTCTGGAATAAATTTCACCTGATAATAGTAAATATTAAGTGAAATTTAAATGTACTGTTAGTTTTCCTAGTACATTTTTTTAGACTTTTGGAACTAATGGTTGTGGGAAATATTGCCTGTCACTTTTTTTCTTTTAGTGCTGTTATTGAATTTGGTATGAGTATAATGGTCATCTCAATAAATGCATTGGGAAATGTTCCCTCTTACAATTATTGGAAGAGTTAGAAAAGAACTGATTGAAAGAGAGTAATTGTTTTTTGAAGTTTGTAGAATTCACCGTTTAACTTCTCTGGACCTGAGATGTATTTTTTGGAGGGAGAGAATGTTTAGATTACATCTTCAATATCAATTAAATATGTATGTTAATCTAACATTGTCAGGATGAAGTCATGGTTTAAGCACCTAATAAGTGGAGTGATAAATACAATAGTTAAACTTCACAGGGTCTAGACATCCCATTGTGTTTCTCACATGCACATATATATTGCTGGAAATTCCCAGCATTACAGGCATTTTAATTTTGCAACCCGTAGTAGATCTAAGCATAAAATGACAAGAAAGGAAATGGAACTCTGTACCAATGTAACACATGATTCCATAATCTGCAGCTGATGGTTATTTATGCAAGCTCTAATGTGTGCAAAACCAGCTTCTACCCTGAGATGCATCAGTCAAAAAAATCTCTGATCTTCTACTTGAATGAGAGAGGCATTTTGTGAGGAGAGAAACAGTTATTTTACTCAAGGTTTTTATACATGAAAAAAAGTTGAATCAAGTCTTCTCACATTACAGTTAACAATTTTTGAAAAAGGCAACTCTCAGCCAAGACACCCCACAGAATTAAGAGATAATGTGCATTATGGTAGTGTGTAAAAGCATTTCGTTGCTGATCACACATTTATGTTCATATGCCACTGAGAAGATTGAGTAAAATATTTTCTTTAAATTAAGATTAACACAATGTATTTGTTCTGAGAATGCAAGTCTTTTACTCCCAAATTCAGGGATCACAGAAACAGCCTTTCAGCTAAGTTCTCTGAAATCCATTGTGGGTTTTGGCTAAGGACAGTGTGTGTGAATGATTTGTGAATTGTAATCCAGTTTGGTGATGACATAAAGGCAGAGCCATTTCTATAAGGCACAAGGGTCATCTGACAAAAACAGGTGGCTCAAGAAGACCCTGACTAATTTGTTGGGCCCTTTTGAAATTTCAAGATGGTTTAGGAAAGTTCCACCATTTGTAGAAACCTTGATTATGTGATGTGTTACTCAGGCTTACTCAACCCCTGTGCTTTTTTTCTTATTCTTTTTTTTTTTTAATTCATTTTTATTGTTAGACTTATTG
>PVJL010021162.1:0-10992 GCA_004026885.1 Lyroderma lyra
TCTGTCTGGCTTATTTCACTTAGCATGATGATCTCCAGGTTCATCCATTTTGTTGCAAATGGCAATATTTCATCTTTTCTTACAGCTGAGTAATATTCCATTGTGTATATGTACCACAGCTTCTTTATCCAGTCATCTGTCGCAGGGACCTTTGGTTGTTTCCATGTTTTGGCCACTGTGAACAGTGCTGCAATGAACAGTGGGGTACATAAGTCTTTGCGGACAAAGGTTTTCAAGTTCTTTGGGTAGATCCCCAGAAGGGGTAATTTCATCTTTTCTTACAGCTGAGTAATATTCCATACAGCTGAGTAATATTCCATTGTGTAAATGTACCACAGCTTCTTTATCCAGTCATCTGTCGAAGGGCACTTTTGTATAAGTTCTTTATATATTTTGGATATTAGCCTTTTATCAGAGGCATTGTTTGCAAATGTTTTCTCATGTTCAGTTCGTTTCCTTTTTGCTTTTTTCCTCTTTCTTGATTGTTTTTATGCAGAAAGGTTTTAGTTGAATATAGTCTCATTCATTTATTTTTGCTTCTACTTCCCTTGCCTTTGATATCAGGTTCAAAATGTCCTGATTGAAACCAAGGTTTATAAGCTTAATATTGATGTTTTGTATACATTTTATTGTTTTGCATCTTATCTGGAGATATTTATTCCATTTTGAGAAAAAATTTTTGTGCATCGTGAGAGTTCACAGTAGAAATTCATTCCTTTGCATGTAGTTTTCCAATTTTCCCAGCACGATTTATTGAAAGGACTTTCTTTGCCCTACATATTTTGGTGTGTCAAAATTATTTGTTTATATATTTGTGGTATTATTTCTGGGCTTTGATTCCGTTTCATTAATCTGACTGTCTGTTTTTCTACAATACCAACCTGCTTTGTTTATTTATGCTTTGTAGTATAGATTGAAATTGGAGAGCATGGTACCTCCAGCCTTATTTCTATTTATATAGGATTACTTAAGCTATTTGGGGCTTTTGTGGTTTTATATGAATCTGATAATAGTTTACCTATTTGTTGAAAGAATATCTGTGGGATTTTGATGGAAACTTCATTAAATTTGCATATTGCTTTGGGTTATAGAGTCATTTTGACAATATTGAGTCTTTCAATCCATGAACATGAAATACCTTTCCATTTCTTTGCTTCTTCAATTTATTTTTAAAATTCATTTTTATTGTTAAACTTATTGGGGTGACATCTGTTAGCAAGGATTACATAGGTTCCAGGCAAATAATTCTACAGTGCATTATCAACTTGATGTATAATAAGTTCACCACCTAAAGTGAAGTCTCTTTCCATCACCATATATTTAGCTTTCCCCCATTGTCCCCAACCCCCTCCCCTTTCTCCCCTCCCTGACCCACTTGTCACCAAATAAACATTAAACTATTGATTGTACCCATGGGTTATGTGTTTCTTCATTTCTTTTTTCTTTGCTTTCAGTTTTATATTCCACATATGAGTGAAGACACACAGTTCTTCGTTTTTTCTGTCTTCCTTATTTTACTAAGCATGATGACCTCCAGGTCCATCCATTCTGTTGCAAATGGCAATATTTCATCTTTTCTTATAGCTGAATAATATTTTATTGTGTATATGTAACACAGCTTCTTTATCCAGTCGTCTGTCACATGGCACTTTGGTTGTTTCCATGTTTTGGCCACCGTGAACAGGGCTGCAATAAACATTGGGGTACATAAGTCTTTGCGGACAAAGGTTTTCAGGTTTTTAGGGTAGATCCCCAGAAAGGGGATTGCTGGGTCAAATGGTAGCTCCATTTGCAATATTCTTTTTTTTAATTCATTTTTATTGTTAGACTTATTGGGGTGACATCTGTTAGCAAGGATTACATAGGTTTCAGGCATACAATTCTACAGTGCATTGTCATCTTGATGTATAATAAGTTTACCACCTAATGTGACTTCTCTTTCCATCACCATATATTTAGCTTCCCCCCCTCCTCTCCCACCCCCTCCTCTTTCTCCCCTCCCTAACCCACTCATCCCCAAATAAACATTAAAGTATTGATTGTGTCCATGGGTTATTTGTTTCTTCATTTCTTTTTTTCTTTGCTTTCAGTTTTATATTCCGCATATGAGTGAACTCATACACTTCTTTGTTTTTTCTGTCTGGCTTATTTCACTTAGCATGATGATGTCCAGGTCCATCCATTTTGTCGCAAATGGCAATATTTCATCTTTTCTTATAGCTGAGTAATATTCCATTGTGTATATGTACCACAGCTTCTTTATCCAGTCATCTGTCACAGGGACCTTTGGTTGTTTCCATGTTTTGGCCACTGTGAACAGCGCTGTAATGAACATTGGGGTAAGCAACTCTGGTACACTGCTGGTGGGAGTGCAAACTGGTACAACCACTGTGGAAGGCAGTGTGAAGGTTCCTCAGAAAATTGGGAATGGAGCTACCATTTGACCCAGCAATCCCCCTTCTGGGGATCTACCCAAAGAACTTGAAAACATTTCCAATTTTCTGAGGAATCTCCACATTCTCTTCCACAGTGGTTGTACCAATTTGCACTGCCACCAGCAGTGTACCAGAGTTCCTTTTTCTCCACAACCTCTCCAGCACTTGTTGTTCCTTGTCTTGTTGATAACAGCCATTCTAACAGGTGTGAGGTGGTATCTTATTGTGGTTTGGATTTGCATTTCCCTGATAGCTAATGAGGATGAGCATTTTTTCATATGGCTGCTGGCCATTTGTATTTCTTCCTGGGAGAAGTCCCTGTTTAGTTCTTCTGCCAACTTTTCAATTGGGTTTTTTGCTTTTTCTTGTTAAGTCTTATTAGTTCTTTGTTTATTTTAGATATTAGAACCTTATCTGATGCGTAATTTGCAAATATTTTCTCCCTCTCAGTTGACTGCATCTTTGCATTATTGATGATTTCTTTTGCTGTGCAGAAGCTTCTTAGTTTGATATAATCCCATTCATTTATTTTTGCTTTTACTTCCCTTGCCTTTGAGGTCAGGCTCATGAGGTCTTCCTTGAGTCCTAGGTCTATAAGTTTAATGCCAATGGCTTCTATACAGTTTATTGTTGCAGATCTGATATGATGGTCTTTAATCCATTTTGAGTTAATTTTTGAGTTAAGTATATGGAGACAGTTCACAGCTCAGGTTCATTTTTTTGCATATGTTTTTCCAGTTTTCCCAGCACCACCTAATAAAGAGGCTGTCTTTTCCCCATTGTATGTTTTTTTTGCTCCTTTATTGAAAATTATTTGTCCAAAAATTTGTGGGTTTATTTCTGGGTTTTCAGTTGTATTCTATTGGTCTATATATCTGTTCTTCTGCCAGTACCAAGCTGTTTTGACTATTGATGCTTTGTAATATAAATAGAAGTCAGGAAGTATAGTGCCACCAGTCTTATTCATTTTATGTAGTATTGCTTTGGCAATTCGAGGTCTTTATAGTTCCATATAAATTTACCAATTCTTTTATGTATTTCACGAAAATATGATTGAGAGATTTTGATGGGTACTGCATTAAATCTGTAGATTGCTTTGGGCAGAATGGCCATTTTAACAACATTAATTATTCCTATTCATGAACAGGGGACATTTTTCAACCTCTTTATGTCTGTTCCAATTTCTTTCCAATGTGTCTTATGATTTTCTGTGTATAAGTCTGTCACGTTCTTTGTTAAGTTAATTCCCAGGTATTTCATTCTTCTTGTGATTGCAAAAGGAATTGACTCCCTCATTCTTTTTCTGAGGATTCCTTGTTTGTATAAAGGAATGCTGTTGTTTTTATACATTGATTTTGTATCCTGCAACTTTAATATATTCGTTAATTGTTTCTAATAGTTTTCTGATGGAATCTTTGGAAGTTTTTATATAAAGGATATGTCATCCACAAATAGTGACAATTTGACTTTTTCTTTCCCAATTTGGATACATTTTATTTCTTTATCTTGCCAGATTGCTGTGGCTAGAACTTCCAATACTATAGTAAATAAAAGTGGGGACAGGGGGCATCCCTGTCTTGTACCTGATTTTAGGGAAATAGTTTTGAGCTTTTCCACATTCATATGATGTTAGGCGAGGGTCTGTCATATACGGCCTTTTTTTATCGTGAGATACTTTCCTTCCATACAAATTTTAGTTAGAGTTTTGATCATACATGGATGTTTTCCATTGTCAAAACCATTTTCTTCATCAATTAAAAGGACCATATGGTCTTTATCTTTGATTTTGTTTATGTGGTGTATCACATTGATTGATTTTCGTATGTTGAAACATCCTTGTGCTCCCGGGATGAATCCCACTTGATCATGATGTGTGATCTTTTTGATGCATTGTTGTATTCTATTTGCTAATATTTTGTTGAGAATTTTTGCATCTGTGTTCATCAGAGATATGTGTCTATAGTTTTCTTTTTTTGTGTTGTCTTTGCCAGGCTTTGGTATTAGAGTAATGTTGGGCTCATAGCATTAGTTAGGAAGTATTGCTTCCTCTTCAATTTTTTGGAAGAGTCTGAGGAGGATAGGCGCTAGTTCTTCTTTGAATGCTTGGTAGAACTCGTTGGTGAAACCATCTGGTCTAGGGCCTTCAGGGAGATTATGTATAGTCATTTCAATATCGTTGCTATTGATTGGTCTATTTAGATTATCCAACTTCTTGGTTCAGTCTTGGTATGCTATAAGTTTCTAGAAACTTGTCCATTTCTTCTAGGTTGTTAAATTTCGTGGCATAAAGTCCTTCATAATATTTTCTTATAATCCTTTGTATTTCTGTGGTATCAGTGTTAATTTCTCCCCTTTCATTTCTAATTTTGGTAATGTGTCCTTTCCTTTCATCCTTTGATTAGTCTCGCCAGGGGTTTGTCAATTTTGTTGACTTTCTCAAAGAACCAGCTTTTCGTTTTATTAATTTTTTCTATTGTCCTTTTGTTCTCTAATTGGTTTAGCTCTGCTTTAATTTTTATTATTTCTTTCCTTCTGCTGACTTTGAGTTTTGTTTGCTCTTCTTTTTCTAGCTCTTTATGATGGGATGCTAAGATGTTTGCTTGTGATTTTTCTTGTTCTAATCCACATCAAGTTTTGGTGTTTTAACCATTCTTGTTTTCAATCACTAATACAAAACTTATTTGCTTAAAAGTCACTGACAACAATAATTAAAACTATTTGAAACAATAAATATAAAACCACTTAAAAAGAATCATAATTAAAGAAAACCCACTTACTTTTACTCAGTCAATAACTGTACTGATTATACAGTCTGGCTTCAGTTGTATTTATATGTTTGAGGATGTTTTAGAAACACCGCAAATAGATTGTTTTGAAACTGCATTATGGTTGGTAAAAGAGCAGTTTGGGGAACAGGATTATAGCCATGCTCTCACCAATGTGATCTAATTTTGAAGTGTCTCCATTAATGGTACTTCAAACTTAACATTAATTGTTCTATAATTAACATTTTGTATTTTTAAATTTTACTTGTATTTTGTTTGTTTTTTGCCATTATTGATTTTTTTTTGCACACCCCTAAATCGCTCAGCATATACTCTTGGAAGTACATATAGTACTATTTGGAAACTGATCACAATCAATCTAACCTATGCCTACACTGATGTATAACATCATAAATTTTTAAATTCAATATATTCTTTTTAGTCTCATTATACACAAACAATTCATTGCCTTAGTTTTCACTGGCCACTTGTATATTCTTGAAATTATTTGTTCAGTTGGGTTTTTCCCACATCTCTATATCTCATTTCCATCACATCCTTTAATATTTTTTTCAAATGTATGTGATATTCATGTGTCCATGTTTAGGATGGACCATGGTTTATCATCCATTCACCCCCTGAAAGACATGTTGGTTATTTTTAAGTTTTTACAAATATGAAACTGCTGCAGTAAGTATTGTGTGTAGATGTTTGTGGGGACATACAAACTTTCTCTTTTAGGTACCCACCAAGACTTGTGATCATAAGGTTTATTGTACATGTACACTTACAATAAACTTCATTTATATATCTAAAGAGTGTTACTATAAATAATAAGAATAAAATAATTTTAAATAGATTTTATAATACACTATTATTTAATTCAGATTTTTCGTTATTGATCCTACATTTTATGTAGAACACTCAGCTCATTTCCTTTGCCATGTATTAATTTTCTTCTAATAGTTTTTTATTTAAATGTGAATATAACTCTTCCAGTACTGCTTCAAGTTTATTTTTACTTTTTAGGGTTAACATATATTCCACTTTTATTTGATTACTGACCTTCAGAAACATCAGTGAGTGTAAGTGACCAGAACACCCAGCCCATTTCTTTAATGCTCTCTGACTTTAGCTGTTCATGGTTTTGGCCACCACAGTGCTTTGCAGATTCTGGGTTCACCTAGAAATTCTCTGAATAAGGTGTGTTATTGGAGGTGCTCTGCTGTGCTATAAGTATGTTTTCACTCTTAGTTTTTTTTAATTCATTTCTATTGTTAGACTTATTGGGATGACATCTGTTAGCAAGGATTACACAGGTTTCAGGCATACAATTCTACAGTGCATTGACAACTTGATGTATAATAAGTTCACTCTTAGTTTTTAATGATTATAAAAGTATCTGTGGCTCTACATGTTAACCAACATGTTGTGCAAAGTGTTATGATTTCAAAAGTTCTAATAAGTGTCAAAGGTGTGTCAGTGTTGTTTAAATTTGCATCTGCTATATATGATATTTTATATCATTACTTGCCCGCTGTATATCTTTGGTGAGGTGTATGTTGAGGTGTTTGATTTCTTTTTTAGTGGGTTTCTTTTTGTGTTCTTGTAGAATTTAAGAGTTCTTGGTATATTTTGGATAACAGTCAGCTATATCAGATATGTTTTTTTATAAACATCTTTTCAAAGACTTGCTTATTTGGGGGAATATTTTCATGCTTCTCTATTAATAGCTGTGTGTATATCAGTGAAAACCGAAGTAAAACCAACTTTTACTTCCTAAATAATAAGAAATTTGACAAGTAACAACAGGCTCAAATGCCTATTTATTGCTTGATGACAGAACAGATACTAGATGAGACATATGTTTAATATACTCCTCTGAAGAACCAGAAATGACCCAGCAGACATACTTTACTGCCTCACAGAATAGAAAACTGCCATATATTCATAAACGTGCACATCTCTGATAAGAACAGTGAGTTTTTTTTAAATGAGACTAACCATTTCCTAACCTTTACTTTAACCCAAAATAGATCTGCGACTTTGAATGACAGTTACTTAAAATATTTTGTAAGTCTAGGCAATGGCTGTAAACAAAAATAATATTTTTCTATCATTATTTTTGTTATTTCTGTCATTCCACAGTAGAAATGGACAGGTGGATTTTTAATAATATGTATATAAACTCAGCATATGCCTCTAAGTTTTATGCACCACTTTGTTACAAAATAAATCTGCATCTCTGATGTTTGAACCTGGATTTGCAAGTAAAGCTATAAAATAGTGAAGGCAGTGAATCTTTGTATTTGGTAACACTAAATCCAACTAAGTGAATAAAAGCTAGGCACACTGCTGAACTTACCCATGAAATTCAAACTTTTTTACTTTTCTCAGTATTTTCACTAAAATTCTTAATGATCCTCAAACATTATTGTTTTCATTTTTCTGTAAGTTCATACTGCATTCTCAGTTTATGCTCTCAAGCCTTTATACAAACCATCAGAAAAAACCTAGCCTATGTGCTCAACATGAAGCCCACCACCATGTTACTTTCTCCATCTTGCCACCAGTACCCTTCCACGGTACTTAGCACCAGTACCCTTCCACGGTACCTCTCTTAAAACTTAACATTTCTTTCTACCATCACACATTGATCATCTGTAATAGAGATTTTCTTCAGAATTCTAATAAGATGTAGCCTTTAGACACAATTGTTTTTAATTATCTTTAAAACTGCCAAAAATACTTTTTTAGTGCTTTTGACCCAAAACTTTTAAAATTCTTTCTTAGAGGTAGGTGGACCTATCAATTCATTACTACCCAATGAAAATAAACACCTATTACTTGTAGTAAATGTGAATATATAACAAACATCCTCAGGACTGCCAGTCCATCACGGCCAAGACAGATCCATCTGCATCCTTCAAAACTCAGACCCAGATCCCAGCTGCTAAGTCTGGGGCTCATCCAGTTCTGGATGTCCTATGCCCTCTCTTATTATCTACTGTTACATGCTATATGTCTCACTTTTTCAGGTCCTAAGCAGAAGATTAAGATATGTCCCATTATTCTAGCTCAGCCTGCTTTTACTGACTTTCTTATTTTCTACATTCATGCCGGAAAATTATTTAATATTTAATTTAATTTACTAATACCATTGAAAAGCTAGAAACAATAGAATGTATGTATGGCTCTCTTCATGAAATAATATGAAGATATAAATTTTTCAGAGACAGCTATTTATAAATGAGGCAATGAACAGGTGAAATTACTGGGCTGATGAAGAGTTGACCTACTCCAGTTTCACAAATGTGAGATTTCAAGGCAGAAGTGAAACAATCGGTATATGTCCCAAGGTGTCAGTAAAAAATGTGGGTTCACTCAAGTCCTTTCTAGTTTTCAAAAGATACAATTACACTGATTACACTGATAACAACATTTGACATCACTGGTACCCATGATGAAGTTCACACATGAAGACAAATTTTGATCATAGATTTCTATCTTTTCAAAATGAAATGCAGAGGAGTGAGGCCACATCCTCAAGGTCACACAGTAAGAAGGGGTGGAGCTGTGTTTTTCTGTCCACCGCTACTTACTTTTATTATACCATTAATGATGCAGGAACTTAGAAAAACATCTCAGGAAGATTTTTCTAGGGAACCTGCTTTCTGAAGTGGAAATTTTTCTCTAAAAAGAATGACTCATTTCTTCCACAAGACATTTACTATTAAGGTTAATATTCCAGAATAATGCATGTTCTCTCACCTGATGTGGTGAAAACTATATTCACTAAATGGTAAATTTACTGGCAGTGACACAGAGAGCAAGAAATGTATACTTCCAGGATATGAGAGTCTGTTCTCTAAAACCAGGTTACTGTCCCAACATATGGAATGGCTTAGGTGCTTCTTCTACCACTTCTACTATGTGTGTCTGTAGTCTTGAGCATGGTTAGTGTTCCCTCAATGTTTCCTCTCAAAGAGATTCCAAAGATTCCCAGAGTCTGCTTGGTTAGTGTTCCCTCAATGTTTACTCTCAAAGAGATTCCAAAGATTCCCAGAGTCTGCTGGTTTAGGGTGCTACTGGCCATGTCAACAGTGCTAAAAATGATGACTATTTAAACAGAGTCTACCTTATTTCGAAAATAAACTGCATGGTTAGTTGTTATGAGTAAATTCACCTCCACAGTAAACCTTGAATATTTTTAGTACTGAAGTTGTTTTAGATTAAGTAATGTTCACCCACTTTAAATGAGCCAGTTAAGCTGTTATGAATTATGATAAACTTCAACTTGTATGCAGCTTTGTCTGAACTAAATATGATTATACATTTAGCTCTTGTCTCATTATTTTTAATTTATATTTTCATATTTTTTATTTTTCAATTAAATTTGACACCCAATATTATATTGGTTTTCAGTGTACAACACAGTGATTAGTCATTTATATAACTTACTAAATCCTCATTCTGATACATCTGGTTTCCCTCTGGCACCATACATAATTGTTATGATTTTATTGACTTTATGCCCTATGCACTTTACATCATTGTGACTACTCTGAAATTATTAATTTGTACTTATTGGTTTCTTCTCCTTTTCATCCACCCTTACAGCTCTCCTCCCATCACCCTAACAAATCTAGTACCCATCTGACACCACACAAATTTACTGCAAATTTATTTACCGTCTTCCCAATTTATACTTTATATCCCTATTATTATTACCTTGTAACAACAAATGTAAATGTCTGAATCATTTTTCTTTTTTTTTTTTCTTTTTGGTATGTGGGTAGCTCCCTGACTGGGAATTGAACCCAGGCCGCAGTGCTGACAGCGCCAACGCTGAAGCCTTAAGCCACTACACCATCAGGGAACTCCCTGAATCATTTTTTCTTATTCACACACTCTTCCATCTTTTGTTCCATCATAAAAAATTTCCTCTAACATTTTTTGTACTACTAGTTTGGTGGTGATGAACATTTTTAGTGTTTTCTTGTCTGAGAAGAACTTCAGTTATTCTTCAATTTTGAATGCTAAACTTGCTTAATGCATTAATCTTGGTTTTAGATAATTGGTTCTCATTACATTAAATATTTTCTTCCATTACATTCTGGCCTGAAAATTTTCTAATGAGAAATCAGCTGAGAGCTGAATAGGTGTACCATTGTATTACCTATTTGCAATTCTCTTGCTGCTTTTAGATTTTGTTTTTCATTAAATTTGCCATTTTAATGCTTGGTATTTTAAATTTGCCATTTATCTTAGTGTTTTTCTATTTGGATTCATCTTGTTTGGAACTCTCTTTGTTTCCTGGGCTTGTATGTCTATTTCTTTCACCAGGTTAAAAAAAAGTACTCATTATTTTTTTAACTAAGTTCTTGATCCCCTGTTGCTGTTGTTTCTTTTTTTTAACTTCTGGTAATTTTATAATGCAAATGTCATTAAAATTAATGTTTCCCCAGAGCATTCTCAAATCATTCTTGTTTTGTTGGGATTTAAAAATTTTTTATATATCTGCTGTTCTCCCAGGGGAAGCACCAGAGACAAGGATATCTCTTTACTATTTTCTGTTTTTTATAAAAAAAAAATCACCTCCCATATGCATATCTTCACTTAGGCAACAGATGAATACGAAGTGATCATTTACTTAAGTTTGGGTTCCTTCTCACCCTTGCAAATATTTTCTGGAAGTCAAGAACCCCATCTGCAAGAGCATGAAATAGATGTGGTTCTTTCTATTTCTGCTTTCAACTCAAAAATATGAGTTACTCAAGGATTCACACATG
>PVJL010021163.1:0-10990 GCA_004026885.1 Lyroderma lyra
GATCCATCTTTGAGTTAGGCTATGTGTTAGGTTTCAGGTTAGGTTCAGGGCTAGAGTTTGGATTCGTTTAGAAGAAGCTTTGTGGTTTTAGTATTAAGAACATTGAAATCAGAACACTGGCTACAAGGGCTATTGATAGAGTGAGGTAAAGTTTGAGGATAGAGTTAGGTTTTTCGTTAGGCATGTCCTTGGGTTAGGGTTTGTGTGAGTTAATGATTAGGGGTAGTTATATACTGAGGCATCGTGTTACCTTTGTGTTTGGAGTTAGGTTTTAAGATAGGGTAGGAGAAGGGCCGGTTTAATGATGCAGTGTAGATTTCAGTTTATGATTCGATTTGTAGGATTAAGGTGAGATGTCGCTTGGAGTTCAGTGTTGGATTTCCATTCGAGTTTGGGTTGGGTTTCCAGTAAAAGCCAGTATGGGTTCATTTCAGGGATAGTGTTATAGGAAGGCTCAGGTTTTCCACCAGGGCTCGGTTTAGCGTTAGATTTCAGTTTAGGATTATTTCTTGAGTATATTATGAGATTTAGAGATTTAAAGTAAAGCTGAGGTTTCTGTTTTAAATTAGGTTTGGATTTGGTGTTGGATTAGGTTTGGGGTTTCTTTGTAATTTAGGCCAGGTTTATGGTTTGTGTTTTGTATTTATGTATTAAATTAATGACAGTGACATTGTTTAATAACATTACATTTCCAGTGTGCATTTCTACAATACATAATTGATATTCATATATTGCATTGTGCGTTCAGAACCCAGAGTCACTTCTTCCTTCCCCCTATATTTGACCCACCCCTTTCCTCTTCTACCACCTCTCTTTTTCCTTACTTTCTTGTAACCACTAATGTGCCGTCTGCATTTATGAGTTTTTGGATTTTTCTTTGTTGCTTTCATTTTTACAACCCTAGTATGAGTGAAGTTCTTTGGTTCCGAGCTTCTTCTATGTGATTTATTTCCCTTAGGATGGTAATCTCCAGATCCATTCATGTTGTCACAATTGGCAGTGTTTCATCTTTATTTCTGGGCCAGTAGTGTTTCACTGGGTGTTTGTTCCACATCTCCTGCATCCAATCAATTGTTGAAGAACATGATGGTTTTTGATGTGTCTTGACCACCATAACTTGTACTGCAAGGAACACAGGGTTACGTATATCTCTATGAGTACATGTTTTCAGATTTGGAGGGTGGATACCCAGAGAAGGGATTGCTTGGTTATATGATATATTTATTCTTAACATTCTGGGGAACCTCTGTACTGTTTTCCATCGTTGCTGCCAATTGACATGCCCACCTGCAGCATATGAGAGTTCTTTATTCCCACAGCCTCTGCAACACTCGTTATTAATTGTCTTGTGGATCGTAGCCTTTCTATTAATAACAGGTATGAAGTGGTAGTTCATGGCATTTCTCAAATAGCCAATGTACTTAAACATTTTGTATGTATCTCTTGGGTGTTTGATTAATCTGTCTTCTTGGGGAAAGTGTCTGTCCAAGTCCTGTAATCATGAGTTCATGGGATTGTTTGTTTGTCTGTTGTTGAATTCTAGGAATTCTTTATATAGTTTAGTTTTTAACCCCCTTTTAGTCATTGCTTGCATATGTCTTCTCCCACTCTGTCGGTAGCCTTTTTGTTTCTTGATGGTTTCTTTGGCTGTGAAGAATTTTACATTGGGTACTGTCCCATTAATTTCTTTTGACTTTTACTTCCCTTGCCTTTGATGTAACTTTCATCAAACTCTTTCTGAAGCAATGTCTACAGGTTTGGGACCTGCGCTTTCTTCTATGCAATTTATCATTTTTGGTACCATGTTTAGGTCTTTGCTCCAGTTTTAGTTAATTTTAGTATATGTTGAAAACTGTCAGTCTAGTTTCATTCTTTTGCATGTGATATTCTCTAAGCCCTAGCACCGTTTATTGAAAATGGATTCTTTGTTGCATGTTATATTTTTGGCTTTCCATAAAAAACAATCTTCACATATATATGTGGGATTGCTTCTGGGTTTTCAGTTCTTCTTCATTGGTGTGTGTGTACCTATATTTCTGCCAATGCCCTGCTGCTTGTATTATTGTCATTGTGTGTTATAGCCTGAGGTCATAGAGTGTGAAACATTCACCATTATTGTTTTGTGTTTTTTTTTCGGATTCCTGTGTTTATTTGTGGTCTTTTTAGATTCCATAGAAATCTCTTGATGTTTTTCTTGTAATTTTTCAAAAAACTGTCATTGGAACTTTGATGGGGATGGCAATACATCTGTTCATTGCTTTGAGTAACATGACCATTTCAATGAGGTACATTCGTCCCATTTATGAATGTAAAATTTCTGCATTTCTTTGTGCCTTCGTCAATTTCTTTTTCTTCAGCGTTTATTTATTTATTTACTTATTTATTTATTTCTATTCATTTTTATTGATAGACTTATTGGTGTGATATCTGTTAGTAAGTATTTCATAGGTTTCAGGCATACAATTCTACTGTGCATTGTCAACTTGATGTATAATCAGTTCACCACCTAATGCGACATCTCTTTACATCACCTTATATTTAGCTTCGCCCCCTCCTCTCCCAGGCCCTCCCTTTTTTCCCCTCCCTAACCCATTCATCCCCAAATAATCATTAAATTATTGATTGTGTCCATGGGTTATTTGTTTGCTCATTTCGTTTTTTCTTTGCTTTCAGTTTTATATTCCACATATGAGTGAAGTCATAGAGTTCTTTGATTTTCCTGTGTGGCTTTTTTCCCTTAGTATGATGATCTCCAGGTCCATCCATGTTTTACAAATGACAATATTTCATCTTTTCTTATAGCTGTGTAATATTCCATCAAAAATTAACTCAAAACAAATTAAAGACCTTCATATAAGTCCTGTAACAATATACTGTATAGATGAAGACATTGGTACTAAACTTATAGACCTAGGACTCAAGGAAGACTTCATGAACCGGTCCTCAAAGGCAAGGGAAGTATAAGCAAAAACAAATGAATGGGACTATATCAAACTCAAAAGCTTCTGCAAAGCAAAAGAAAACTTCAATTTCTTTTAACCGGTCCATCCGTGTTGTTGCAAATGACAATATTTCACCTTTACTTATAGCTGAGTAATATTTCATCAAAAATTAACTCAAAATAGATTAAAGACCTTCCAATAAGACCTGTAACAATAGACTGTATAGAAGAAGACATTGGGAATAAACTTATAGACCTAGGACTCAAAGAAAACTTCATGACCCGGTCCTCAATGGCAAGTGAATTATAAGCAAAAATAAATGAATGGGACTATATCAAACTCAAAAGCTTCTGCAAAGCAAAAGAAAACTACAATATCTTTTAACATCTTGTGTTTGTCAGAGTATAAGTCCCTCAGCCCCTGTGTTAAGTTTCTTCTCAGCATTGATGTTAGGGTTAACATACAAATTAGGGTATGTGTTGGACTGATCTTTAGGGTCATTGCTTTTTTTAGGTGGGTGGTGTCAGTTAGAGTCAGAGTTATAACTAAGGTTAGGGTAGTGTTCAGTTGGTCATTAGAATGAGGATTAAGATTAGGGTTATATTGACTAATGAAGTTCGGGTTTCACTCTCAATTACTGTTATGATTAGGCTTAGTGTTATTTCTGGAATTTGGTTTAAGTGAATGCACGGGTTATGTAATGTGGAGGTTTAGGTATGTGCTTAGTTAGTGATGAGGTTAGAAACCATGTTAGGTTCAGGTAACTAGCTATGGTTAGCATATTATTTAGGGTTAGGTTTAGGGTTAGAGTTAGGTTTGAGATTATTTTTTAGTTTTTAATTATGGGTGGTGTATGTTTAAGACCAAGATAGGGGCTGTAGGGAAGCCTAGCTTTAGCTTTAGGTAGAAGTTATGGTTTACATTTGGAGTTAGGCTAAGTTATAAAGATAAGGTTGGGTTTGATTTTATTATTAGGGTTAGCAGTAGAACAAAAGGTCTGATTGTGTTTAAGGTTAGATTTTGTGTTTAAGTTTAGGTCTTTTTGTTTTATTCATGGTTCCATTGAGAGTTTGGTAAGAAGTAGTGTTTTACGGTAAGCTTTGAAGCAGGTATTGGCTCTGAATTGTGGATAAAGTTAGAGTTAGATTAAGGGCTCTGGTTAGGGTGAGGTTTACAGTTATATATTAGGGGTCATGTTTTAAGTACAGTTTAAGGTGAGGTTTTGACTTTGGTATGAGAGTGAGGTTAGATTTGTGTTTCTATTTAGTGGCCATGTTACACTTAGGATTACGTTTTGAGTAAGCTTCAAGTTAGGTAAATGTTAGAATGAGTTTAGGTTCAGAACAGATTTTATGATGATGGTTAGTGTTAGTGTAGGATTAGAATAAATTGTGAGATTAGGATGAAAATTTAAAATGAATTTTTTTTTAGTAAGATTTAGGTTTGAAGTTATGTTTTTAATTAAGAATAAGGATAGTGTTAGGTTCATTTTACAGCCTAGGTTTAGGGGTAAGGCTGAGTTTATAATTAGTGTTATGGATAGGGTTCTTGTTATGTTTCCATTTAAAGTTTGGGTTGAGGTTGTCATTAAATTTATGATTACTGTTAAGATTAGGCTAACCATTGTTTTATGGTTTACTTTGAATTTGGGATTAGGTTTAGTGTTCTTTGTAGGTTATATGCTGTGTTTATGGTTGATGCACGATATAGTGAAGGCTTAGGATGAGGGTTACAGTGAGGTTTGAAGTTCGATTTTGTGTTAAAATTAGTTTTAAGTTTCAGGTGTATGTTTAAGTTTAGGATTCCCTTTAAGCTTAGGTTTAGGTTAAGTGTGAAATTTTCAGTTAGGATTGTGATAAGAGATAAGGTTAGTTTTCAGGTTAAGTTTACGATCAGGTCTGGTTAGGGTGAGGGCCAAGATGATGTTGACGCCCAGGGTAACGTTTAGGGTTACGCTCAGGGTTTTGGTTATGTTCATGGTTCATATTCCAAGTAAATTTTGTTTTATTTTTAGGGTTAGGGTTTGCTTTGACTCCAGGGTAAGGGTGTAAATTGGGGTAGAGTTAATGGTTAATGTTAGAGAATAGTCCATGTGTAGTGTTAGACTTTGGGCTAGGGATAAGGTTAAGATTCCATTATTAGTTCCTTTGAACCTTAGGGTAAGATTTGGGTTTAGGGTTCACTTATGTCTAAGTTTAGTATGTGGTTTGTCATCGAGTTAGGTATTGTGTTTGGGATAGTTTTAATTCTTATTCCTTTTTTTTTTATTTTTGCCACCACATTGGCATTTGAGATCATCAAAAGTGGTTTTCAACTTTCCATTTACCTAGAAGCAGCAATGGGGCCTGAACTCACATAATCTTTTCAAATGCTCATCATAGATCTCACTACTCAGGTTTCTCTCAGTTTTTCAAGAAAGCTTTTCAATTCTCAAATCTCTTTACAGTTATCAGATCAGGATTGAGAGGATGACTTCCCATTAAGATACCAAACACAAATGCCAGGCACTTTCTTCCTTCCTCCCTGATCACAAAGGACAATCACCTATGAAATGCAATATAATGCGCATGAATCTCTTTTTCCCATTATCTCAAGTTTCCATTCTGTATTTTAGTTTTGTAATACTATTTCTGAAATACTTACTATAATTATGAGAAGAATAAAAATCATAAATAAAAAAATACCAGAGGCTTCTATTTTAAATATTCTAGAAGGCAGGCACGCATAATCACTCTAGTATTTTTAACTGTCAATTGTAAATCATAATCAAAGTGCATTGTTTGCTTGCTGTCCCCACCCCTTGCCGCCTCCCTTCTTCACTTAGGAAAACGGTTAAATGGTGTGAATACAGTTAAAGAAGGTGATGCCCCTGCTAAATATAGGCTCACCTATCTCACAGAGCATACAGAGAGACATAAGTTGAGTTCATGTTATACACACCTAAAATCCCTCAGCAAGAGAATGGCTGCCTGTTCATCATGAATTATGGTCCCAGCCACAAAACCACTAAGTATAGGGTAAAACAGACAAAAGTACTTACGTAATTGACCAGAACAAACACCCCTTTTACTCTGATTTATCTGGAATCAAGCAATGCCTTGACATAGGTATGAAGTGATGCTTCGAAATTATCCATTTGGAAACATCAGTACCCTGGTGAGAGCAGAGACTTGGAGAGGTGGTTTGGCGCCAACAGGAGCGCCCTTGGGCCACCGGATCCCAGGTTGATGCCTGCAGACAGACCTTACAGGGCCCACCCACTCTCAGAGATGGAAAGAGGAAGGTGCCAGTGACCCATAATCAGAACATTGGCTAACCGCGATGTCACAGATGAAGGGCCAGCCATTCGGGGCCCCGAGGCTGTATCAAGGGTTATGATGAGTTGAGGCCCCAGAGCCAATCAGGACACAATGGAACTGTCATGATTGTGAGTTCCATAATGCGATGAAGTGGGGAGCTGTGACCCTGGGCGAGGTTTAGTGGTAAGTTTAGGACTTGTGTTAAGGATGAAATTCTTCGCACATTCAGCTTTGGTGTTAGCCTTAGAGTTAGCTTTGAGGTTAGAGGTTTTTTTAAAATTGTGGTTAGTGTTCAGTTATGTAAAGTTGGGAGTGAAATGTATGTGTACTATTGTGGTTATGATTAGTGTAAGGATCCATCTTTGAGTTAGGCTATGTGTTAGTTTTCAGGGTAGGTTCAGGGCTAGGGTTTGGATTGGGTTAGAAGAAGCTTTGAGGTTATGGTATTAAGAACATTGAAATAAGAACTGTGGGTAGAATGGCTATGGATAGAGTGAAGTAAAGTTTGAGGATAGAGTTAGATTTTCGTTAGGCATAGCCTTGGGTTAGGGTTTGAGGGAGGTAATGATTAGGGTAGTTATATACTTAGGATTCGAGTTACCTTTGAGGTTGGATTTAGGTTTTAAGATAGGGTAGGAGAAGGGCCGGTTTAATGATGCGGTGCAGATTTCAGTTTATGATTCGGATTTTAGGATTAGGGTGAGATTTAGCTGGGAGATCAGGGTTGGTTTTCCATTGGAGTTTGGATTGGGTTTCCAGTAAAAGGGAGTATGGGTTCCTTTCAGGGATAGTGTTATAGGAAGGGTCAGGTTTTCCACTAGGGCTCGGTTTAGCGTTAGATTTCAGTTATGATTATTACTTGAGCATATTATGAGATTTAGAGTTAGGGTTCAGTTTATAGCAAAGCTGAGGGTTCTGTTTTAAATTAGGTTTGGATTTGGTGTTGCATTGTGTTTGGGGATTCTTTGTAATTTAGGCCAAATTTATGGTTTGGGTTTTTTATTTATGTATTAAATTAATGACAGTGACATTTATTAGTAACATTACGTTTCCAGTGTGGTTTTCTATTATACATAATTCATATTTATAAGTTGCATTGTGCGTTCAGCACCCAGAGTCACTTCTTCCTTCACCCTATATTTGACCCACCCCTTTCCTCTTCTAGCGCTTCTCTTTTTCCTTACTTTCTTGCAACCACTAATGTGTTGTCTGTATTTATGAGTTTTTGGATTTTTCTTTGTTGCTTTCATTTTTACATCCCAAGTATTAGTGAAGTTCTATGGTTCCGAGCTATTTCTATTTGATTTATTTCCCTTAGTATGGTAATCTCCAGACTCATCCATGTTGTCACAATCGGCAGTGTTTTATCTTTATTTCTGGGCGAGTAGTGTTTCACAGGGTGTTTGTACCACATTTCCTGCATCCAATCAATTGTTGAAGAACATGTTGGTTGTTGATATGTCTTGACAACCATAACCTGTACTGCAAGGAACACAGGGGTACGTATATCTCTATGAGTACATGTTTTCAGATTTGGAGGGTGGATACCCAGAGAAGGGATTGCTTGGTTGTATGTATAATTATTCTTAACATTCTGGGGATCCTCTGTACTCTTTTCCATCATTGCTGTCAAATGACATGCCCACCTGCTGCATATGAGAGTTACTTATTGCCACAGCCTCTCCAACACTCGTTATTGCTTGTCTTGTGGATCATAGCCTTTCTATTAATAATAGGTATGAAGTGGTAGTTCAAGGCATTTCTCTAATAGCCAGTGTACTTAAACATTTTGTGTATATCTCTTGGGTGTTTGATTAATCTGTCTTCTTGGGGAAAGTGTCTGTCCAGGTCCTGTGCCCAAGTGTTCATGGGATTGTTTGTTTGTCTGTTGTTGAGTTCTAGGAGTTCTTTATATAGTTTAGGTTTTAACCCCCTTTCAGTCATTGCTTGGAAATGTATTCTCCCACTCTGTCGGTAGCCTTTTTGTTTCTCGATGGTTTCTTTGGCAGTGCAGATGCTTTTACGTTGGGTACAGTCCCATTCATTTCTTTTGACTTTTACTTCCCTTGCATTTGAGGTAACATTCATCACACTCTTTCTGAAGCAAGTTCTACAGATTTGGGACCTATGATTTCTTCTATGCAATTTATCATTATTGGTAGCATGTTTAGGTCTTTGGTCCAGTTTTATTTAATTTTGGTATATGTTGAAACCTGTCAGTCTACTTTCATTCTTTTCCGTTTGATATTCTCTATGCACTAGCACCGTTTATGGAAACTGGATTCTTTGCTTCATGTTATATTTTTGGCTTTCTATAAAAAACAATCTTCACAAATATATGTGGGATTACTTCTGGGTTTTCAGTTCTTCTTCATTGATATGTGTGTGCCTATATTTTTGCCAATACCTTGCTGCTTATATTATTGTCATTGTATGTTATAGATTGAAGTCAAAGACTGTGAAATCTTCACCATTATTGTTTATTTCCTTCGGATGCCTGTGTTTATTTGGGGTCTTTTTAGTTTCCATAGAAATCTGTTGATGGTTTTCTTGAAATTTTTCAAAAAATAATCATTGGTATTTTGATGGGGATGGCATTAAATCTGTTCATTGCGTTGTGTAACATGACCATTTCAATTCGGTACATTCGTCCCATTTATGAATATAAAACCTCTGCATTTCTTTGTGCCTTCTTCAAAGTCTTTTTTTTCAGCGATTATTTATTTACTTATTTATTTATTTGTATTTATTTTTTTTTAAATTCATTTTTATTGTTAGACTTATTGGGGTGACATCTGTTACCAAGGATTACATAGGTTTCAGGCATACAATTCTACAGTGCATTGTCAACTTGATGTATAATCTGTTCAACACCTAATGCGATGTCTCTTTACATCACCTTATATTTTGCTTCGCCGACTCCTCTCCCAGCCCCTCCCTTTTCTCCCCTCCCTAACCCACTCTTCCCCAAATAATCATTAAATTATTGATTGTGTCCATGGGTTATTTGTTTGTTCATTTCGTTTTTTCTTTGCTTTCAGTTTTATATTCCACATATGAGTGAAGTCATACAGTTCTTTGATTTTTCTGTGTGTCTTATTTCCCTAAGCATGTTGATCTCCAGGTCCATCTCTGTTGTTGCAAATGACAATATTTCATCTTTTGTTATAGCTGAGTAATGTTCCATCAAAAATTAACCCAATATAGATTAAAGGCCTTCAGACAAGAACTGTAACGATACACTGTATAGAAGAAGGTATTGGTAGTACTCAAGGAAGACTTCATCATATAGACGTAGGACTCAAGGAAGACTTCATCAACCCGTCCTCAAAGGCAAGGGAATTATAAGCAAAAATAAATGAATGGGACTATATCAAACTCAAAAGTTTCTGCAAAGCAAATAAAACTTCAATTTCTGTTAAAATCTTGTGTTTGTCAGAGTATAGGTCCCTCAGCCCCTGCGTTAAGTTTCTTCTAAGCGTTGAGGTTAGGGTTAACATATAAATTAGGGTATGTGTTGAACTGATCTTTAGGGTTATTGCCCTTTTTAAGTGGGTGGTGTCAGTTAGAGTCAGAGTTATAACTAAGTTTAGGGTTAGCATTCAGTTGATCATTAGAATTAGGGTAAAGATTAGGGTTATATTGAGTTTTGAAGTTCGGGTTTCACTCTCAATTACTGTTATGATTAGGCTTAGTGTTATTTGTAGAATTTGGTTTAAGTGAAAGCACTGGTTATGTAATGGGTAAGTTTAGGTATGTGCATAGTTTCTGTTGAGGTTAGAAACCTTGTTATGTTCAGGTAACTAGCTATGGTTAGCATAATATTTAGGGTTAGGATTAGGGTTAGAGTTAAGTTTGAGGTTATTTTTTTGGTTTTTAATTAGGGGTGGTGTAGGTTTAAGACCAAGATAGTGGCTGTTGTGAAGCCTAGCTTTAGATTTAGGTAGACGTTATGGTTTAGATTTTGAGTTAGGCTAAGGGTTAAAGATAAGGTTAGGTTTGATTTTATTATTAGGGTTAGCAGTAGAACAAAAGGTCTGATTGTGTTTAAGGTTAGATTTTGTGTTTAAGATTAGGTCTTTTTGTTTTATACATGGTTCAATTGAGAGGTTGGTAAGAAGTAGTGTTTTACGGTAAGCTTTGAGGCAGGGATTGGCTCGCAATTGGTGATAACGTTAGGGTTAGAGTAAGGGGTGTGTTTGGTTTAGGTTTTCATTTATATATTAAGGGTTATGTTTTAAGTTAATTATAAGGAGAGGTTTTTAGTTTGGTATGAGAGTGGTTAGAATTGTGTTTCCATTTAGGGGCCAGATTACACTTAAGATTGCGTTTTGAGTAAGCTTCAAGTTAGGTAAATGTTAGAAGGAATTTAGGTTCAGAACTGATTTTGTGATGATGGTTAGTGTTAGTGTAGGATAAGAATAAATTGTGAGATTAGGATGAAAATTTAAAATGAATTTTTTTTACTAAGGTTTAGTTTTGAGGTTATGTTTTTAATTAAGTATAAGGATAGTGTTAGGTTCATTTTACAGCCTAGGTTTAGGGGAAAGGCTGAGTTTATGATTAGTGCTATGGATAGGGTTCTTGTTATGTTTCCATTTAAAGTTTGGGTTGAGGTTTTGATTAAATTTAAGGTTACTGTTAAGATTAGGCTTACCATTGTTTTATGGTTTACTTTGAAATTGGGATTAGGTTTAGTGTTCTTTGTAGGTTATATGCTGGGGTTATGCTTGGTGCACGATGTAGTGA
>PVJL010021164.1:0-10991 GCA_004026885.1 Lyroderma lyra
CGCACCTCAGCTACAGGGAAAAACACAGACTCAGAGTGAAAAGATGGGTTACAATACTCCAAGCATATGGTAACCAGAGAAAAGCAGGACTGGCCATACTGATATCTGATGAAATAAACTTCAAGTTAAAAAAGATAGTAAAAGACAAAGATGGTCATTACATAATAATAAAAGGCACAATGCAACAAGAAGAAGAGTTGTCACTAATCAACGTATATGCTCCCAACCAGGATGCACCAAAATACACAAAGAAACGACTAACAGACTTGAAAGGAGAAACTGATGAATACACAATCAAAGTGGGAGACTTAAACCCTCCTCTAACAGCCATGAAAAGATGATCCAAACAGAAAATAAATAAGGAAATAACAGCTCTAAATGACACATTACAGCAATTGGACATCATTGATATTTATAGGACACTTCATCCAGCAAAAAGAGACTACACCTTCTTTTCTAGTGCGCATGGAACATTCTCAAGAATAGATCATATGCTGTGACACCAAAGTAGCTTCAGAAAATTCAAGAAGATTGAGATCATACCAAGTGTATTCTCAGACCACAAAGCTTTGAAATTGGAGATCAACTGTAAAAGGAAAGCAGAAATAACTACATATACATAGAGATTAAACAACAGCTTATAGAAAAAGGACTGGATAAAAGAACAGATAAAAGATGAGATTAAAAAACATATAGAAACTAATGACAATGAAAATACAATGTATCAGATTTATTGGGACACAACGAAAGCGGTAGTAAGAGGGAGGTTTATAACATTGCAGGCCTATCTTAAGAACCAAGAAATATCACAAGCAAACATCTTAGCATCCCATGTTAAAGAACTAGAAAAAGAAGAGCAGACAAAACCCAAAGTCAGCAGAAGGAAACAAATAATAAAAATTAAAGCAGAGCTAAACCAATTAGAGAACAGAAAGACAATAGAAAAAATTAATATTACGAAGAGCTGATTCTTTGAGAAACTCAACAAATCTGACAAACCCCTGGTGAGACTAATCAAAGGACAAAAGGAAAGGACACAAATATCCAAAATTAGAAATGAAAGGGAGAAATTACCACTGATACCACAGAAATACAAAGGATTATAAAATATTATGAAGGATTTTATGGCACGAAATTTAACAACCTAGAAGAAATGGACAAGTTTCTAGAAACGTATACCTACCAAGACCGAAACAGGAAGAACTGGATAATCTAAATAGACCAATCAGTAGCAATGAGATTGAAATGACTATACATAATCTCCCTAAAGGCAAAACCCTGGACCAGATGGTTTCACCAACGAGTTCTACCAAGCATTCAAAGAAGAATTAACGCCTACCCTCCTCAGACTCTTCCAAAAAATTGAAGAGGAAGCAATACTTCCTAACTCATTCTATGAGGCCAACATTACTCTAATACCAAAGCCTGGCAAAGACAACACAAAGAAAGAAAACTATAGACGAATGTCTCTGATGAACGCAGATGCAAAAATCCTGAACAAAATATTAGCAAACAGAATACAACAATGCATCAAAAAGATCATACTTCATGATCAAGTGGGATTCATCCCGGGAGCACAAGGATGGTTCAACATATGAAAATCAATCAATGTGATACACCACATAAACAAAATCAAAGACAAAGACCATATGGTCATTTCAATTGATGCAGAAAAAGCTTTCAACAAGGTACAACATCGATTTATGACCAAAACACTAAATAAAATAGGTATAGAAGGACAGTATCTCAATATAATAAAGGCCATATATGACAGACCCTCGGCTAACATCATAATGAATGGGGAAAAGCTGAAATCTATTTCCCTAAAATCAGGAAGAAGACATGGATGTCCCCTGTCACCACTGTTATTTAATATAGTACTGGAAGTTCTAGCCACAGCAATCAAGCAAGAGAAAGGAATCAAAGGTATCCAAATTGGGAAGGAAGAGGTCCAACTGTCACTATTTGCGGATGACATGATCTGTTATATAAAAAATTCCAAAAATTCCACCAGGAAACTATTAGAAACAATTAACGAATATAGTAAAGTTGCAGGATACAAAATCAATGTACAAAAATCAACAGCATTCCTTTATACAACCAACGATTCCATAGCAAAAGAATTGAGAGGGTCAATTCCTTTTGCTATCACAACAAAAAGGATGAAATACCTGGAATTAACTTAACAAAGAACGTGACAGACTTATATGCAGAAAACTATAAGATACTTTTGAAAGAAATTGAAACAGACTTTAAGAGGTGGAAAAATATCCCCTGTTCATGAATAGGAAGACTTAACATTGTTAAAATGGCCATTCTGCCCAAAGCCATCTACAGATTTAATGCAATATCCATCAAAATCCCACAATCATACTTTCGTGAAATAGATCAAAGAATTATTAGATTTATATGGAACCATAAAAGACCTCGAATTGCTAAAGCAATACTACATAAAAAGAATAAGGCTGGTGGCGTTACACCTCCTGACTTCTATTTATATTACAAAGCATCAGTAGTCAAAACAGCTTGGTACTGGCAGAAGAACAAAAATAGAGACCAATGGAATAGAACTGAAAACCCAGAAATAAAACCACAAATATATGGACAAATAATTTTCGATAAAGGAGCAAAAAACATACAATAGGGAAAAGACAGCCTCTTTAGTAGGTGGAGCTGGGAAAACTGGAAAAACATATGCAAAAGAATGAACCTGAGCTGTGAACTCTCTCCATATACAAAAATTAACTCAAAATGGATTAAAGACCTTAATATCAGAGCTGCAACAATAAACTCTTAGAAGAAGACATTGGTACTAAACTTATAGCCCTGGGACTCAAGGAAGAATTCATAAACCTGTCCTCAAAGGCAAGGGAAATAAAAGCAAAAATAAGTGAATGGGAGTATATCAAATTAAAAAGCTTCTACACAGCAAAAGAAACCATCAACAAAGCAAAGAGACAGCCAACTGAATGGGAGAAAAGATTTGCAAATAATGCATCAGATAGAGGTCTAACATCTAAAATATATAAAGAACTAATAGACTTAACAACAGAAAATCAAACAACCCAATTGAAAAGTGGGCAGAAGAACTAAACAGACACTTCTCCCACGAAGAAATACAAATGACCAGCAGACATATGAAAAAATACTCATCCTCATTAGCTATCAGGGAAATACAAATCAAAACCACAATGAGATACCACCTCACACCTGTGAGAATGGCTTTTATCAACAAGACAAGGAATAACAAGTGCTGGAGAGGATGTGGAGAAAAAGGAATTCTGGTACACTGCTGGTGGGAGTGCAAACTGCTCCAACCACTGTGGAAGACAGTGTGGAGGTTCCTCAGAATATTGGGAATGGAGCTACCATTTGACCCAGTAATCTCCCTTCTGGGGATCTACCCAAAGAACTTGAAAACCGTTGTCCGCAAAGACTTATGTACCCCAATGTTCATTGCAGCACTGTTCACAGTGGCCAAAACATGGAAACAACCAAAGTGCCCTACGACAGATGACTGGATAAAGAAGGTGTGGTACATATACACAATGGAATATTACTCAGCTATAAGAAAAGATGAAGTATTGCCATTTGCAACAAAATGGATGGACCTGGAGATCATCATGCTTAGTGAAATAAGCCAGACAGAAAAAATAAGGAACTGTATGACTTCACTCATATGCGGAATATAAAACTGAAAGCAACAAAGAGAAAAGAAATGAACAAGCAAATAACCCATGGACACAATCAATAGTTTAATGTTTATTTGGGGACGAGTGGGTTACGGAGGGGAGAAAGTGGAGGGCTGGGAGAGGAGGGGGCAAAGCTAAATATGGGGTGATGGAAAGAGAAGTCACATTAGGTGGTGAACTGATTGTACATCAAGGTGACAATGCACTGTAGATTTGTATGCCTGAGACCTATGTAATCCTTGCTAACAGATGTCACCCCAATAATAAATAAATTAATTAATTAATAAATAAAAGTGAATCAATAGGATCTGTAATTAGAATATCATCTACATATTGAATGACTTTTGCCTTTGAAATGCCTCATGAGTAGGCAATAATGCCTGATGTATATGATGTTGGCAAATAGTTGGACTATTAACCACGCCTTTTGGAATAACTCCCCATTGATAGTGAATGATAGGTTTTGGATTATTGAGAACAGAAACTGAGAATGCAAAGCATTCTTGATCCTGAGGGTGTAAAGGAATAATGAAGAAGCAATATTTTAAGTCAATTACAATCAAAGGCCTGTTTGTTGGAATCACAGCTGGTGATGGAAGGCCAAATTGTAAAGGCCTTGTTCGGTGAATAACAGCATTAACTAACTGAAGGTTATGTAGAAGTTCGCATTTTTCTGTCTTACTGTTTTTTTGCTGTTTTTTGTTTGTTTCATTTTCTCTGCCTCAGAAGATAGTGGTGGCCTCAGGCAGAGAACCTTTTTAACATTTTGACTCTTTTTGAAAGTTACTAGAGTGAGATAAAAACCTTAAGACTTACTTTTACCCAGTCTCTGAGACACATCTGAAGATTTATTAGGGTCCTAAGAGTTTTTTTCTAGTTTTTCCTTTCATTGCTGTATGTCTGCTATTAAGAAGGGCATCTGTACCCTAAAAGTACCCTCTACTCCAGCTACTTTCCTAAGGGGTAAAAGAGAAGATGGGATGGTTGGGTATAGGGTTCAGCTCTGAGTATGGGAAAGGCTGAGAACTTCTTCAGGAAACCATGAGCAAAACTTTGGACACCACATAATAGTTGTTGAAATGCTTTTGGTTCAACAGCACATTGAGCAGCTTTAAGTAGCTATTGCAAAGTTTTAACATAAAGAATGTTGTTCCATAATTTGACATAAAGAATGTTGCTCCTTAGTAAGTTCCTGACCCATGTTAGAAAATCCCTCTCTGTACTATGTGTGTCAGCTCCCTTCTCAAAAAGTGAGCAGGTACTGTCTCTTACTCGAACTCCCCAAGGAATGTGGCTGCTGAGTTGCTTCTGGGTGCCTGGATTTGGCTCGAGTCTCCTTGGCATCACCACTTGTGAGTCTCCAGTCAGCTGGGACTCATTCAAGACATAAAAGTTTGGTCAAGAGGGAAAGGGAGAGTCCATCTTAAAACAAGAGACCTCCTGAGGCTCTCTTTCCTGTCATTTTTATTCATAAGGCTTAACAAGAAGTTGGAATATTACTTAATGAAAGTTGATGCAGGGGAAAGGGGGAGTATGGGGCTGTGTGCAGACAAACACATCTGTAGAGTTAACTAGTGATGGATAGTAGGTTAATATTCAAGCTAGGGTATCAGAGGATTGGGCAGGTAATTCTTAATAGATGATTGCCTGACTGGTGTCCACATCATTACCACATACATTCTTCTGTGTTTTCACATATCTTTCTTCTGTGTTTTCACATATCTCAATTGGTGTTTTCCAGCTGTGTTCAGCCTGTGATTCACATTTCCTGTGTTTTCATCAGGATACAGTCATGCACATTCATTCATTCATCCTGATGTGGGCGCCTTAAATATTTCTTAGCTGATCCATATGAAGTTGTGGGTCAGATGTGAGGATCCCTACCCATGTGAGGGCTCTGACAACTGGCATATTGGTTAAAACCCCCCAAAATAGTACTTCTCCTTTTACTGGCTCAGTGAAAGTCCCAGACTGCAAGTCCAGGCCCCTCAGACCTGCCAAGCCCCAGACATTTGTGGCTGTGTCTCTTCACCTCAGGATCTCCTGGGGCAAAGCTTATGCTGCCAAAACCTTTTCACATGGTGCAGGACTACAGTAAATGTCTGGTGTTCTCTCTCCCTGGAGTAGCAAGGCGTACCTGCATAGCCAGGTCCAGTGCTCCTTTTCCTTCACTTTGTTCTGTGACTTATAAAACATAGGTCTACACAGTTGTACATGAAAGCAAGATGCTTTGTGCTGCATCCCTCACCTCAGCACCTAGAGCTGCACTTGACCTCCCTGTGCTAATATCAGGAACTATCCAGGCAGCACACCTCTGCTTCATCTCTGTGCATCCAGGACTCAGCCTGATGCACAGGAGGCACCCCAATCACTTTTACTGTATGAGTTAGGGGTTAGCATTCTAAACCATGAAGTGGACAGTGACAGGTGACACAACAAAATTATAAATGGAGGTCTGTTTGCATTGACCAATGTTGAAAACCTCAGAATGCTCACAGCTCCATTCTCATTTCATAAACATTTCTTGAGCATTTGCTAGTGACAGGATCTTTTGCCAAGTGCTGGGAAGACCAAAGTGACCAAAAACCACCCTCCTTTCTTCCACTTTAATAAGGACAATAAGAATGAAAAAAATATTTCTAATAGGAGGCATTCACATGCAACAGACTTCTCAAGAAAGACAAAGAAAAGTTAGGATGGACCTACCATTTTTACCTGAGGAATACAGAAAGGGGTTCAGAAAGCCCTCCTCTTTCTGCCTCAAGGGGAATGTCATCTGGTGTCTGCACAGGCCTATCCAGCCCCTCACCCAAAGGAGTCATGCACCCTGTTGGTTCTGGGTCTGTTGTGTCATCTCAGAAGCCCTCTTAGAGCAGAAAGCTAGGTGGATATAACCTGTATATTTTGTGACTTTGTATTTGAAAGGGAATGTAGGGAGACAGACAGTGTCTGTCTGTTTGACACAGCAGGATGTGGCATGTACAAAAACAGGGAGTGGAGTCACATAGAAATGGCCTGGAGGCCTGTACTGGGTGGGACCAGAAGCCAGGCTTGAGGTCAGCAAGAGAGTGTATGAAACATTCACATGAATTGGTCTCCTTTCAAAGCCCTTAAGGCAGCCCCACTTCAGGCTTCTCTTTACAGAATTCCCAAAACACGTTTTGTGAGTGAACTATTTGGACAGATTCCAAATCTGGAATTAAACTTTGACTCTATTGACACTTAAATGTATCACCTTAAAGTTTCACCTAGTTTTAGGGTCAATTCAAACTTTTAGACATGCTATAATTAGGGGGGGTGATAAGAATAAAATTTTGGGGGTGTACATGCATATTTGTTGTTAACAAGAGTAAAATGTTAATGCCAGAAACCAAGTTGTGTGTATGTGGGTGTTCGCTGAAAATTTTTACAAAGCTGCTGTGTGTTTGAAATTTTTCATCATAAATTGGTGTGTATATTCTTGGAAAAGCCCCAGATATCAGACCTAAGAGCAAGTAGAACAGGAAAGCCTTCTTTAAGTGATAGTTTCCCCCAGTTTATTGCTTTGATCCAATTCAGAAAATGGATTGTCACAAGAGTGTGATTGGAACACTGTGATTAGATTTAGGTAAACATTCCTTTAAGCATGGCCTGCAACAACTACCCACTGCATCTCCTCCAAGCTTCTCCTTGGTTCCTGAACCCAAGGAGTGTGTCTCTAAGTTTCCACTGCTTGGTCAACCACAATCCCTCTGCCTGTCCCCCAATGCCCCACCTGGTCAGCTACACTGATTCCAGCCCTCTTTCCTGCTTATTCCACAGATGACAGTCTTCTCTTCCCATAGAGCACTCTGGCACCTACCAGGTAGTGGTGGTGGTGTGGGATCTGGGAGTTAAGCGTTTTTGACAAGGAGGAAAAACAGTTTGGAGGGGGAGGGGCAAGAGAGGATGTTAGGGCAGGAGGGAATGTTTTCTTCTTAAAGCAGGTAAAAACTGAACTTAAAACATGATATGAACTTAGTAAAATATCAAAAAAGGAAAAAAATACCTGAAAGGAAGTGTACTAACCTACTAATGATGTAGCTGGTGCTATTGGTGATATGATTATGGGTCATTTAATTTTTTTTTTACATTGTCTTATTTTCTAAATTTTTTCAAGTGAAGGTATAACTGCTCTATTAGTAATCATGGATATCATGTTTTAAAATGGGGAATTACTCTGTTATAGTGCTTGTTCTACAGTTGAAGCTATGCTTATTGACTAAGTGGGGTTCAGCAGATATCTGTGTATGGGCGCCAGGGTTGAGGGTGGGAATGTCATTTGAGAACTAGGGCTTCCTGATCTGGCTAGCACTCTAGGGATGGATGGCAGGAGGTGAGCTCAGAGCTGGATCTAGGTAAAGTGGAATGGCTTACCCTTACATAGGCCAGTGAAAGAGAAGCGTTCAGAAAGAAAATACAGAAATAAAAACAAGCTCATTAAACGAGTTCTCAGGGTTTCAAGCAAAAGCACCAGGAAGCCTATATCATGTCCTCTGGCCCAGGAGAATGACCTCACTGTGGCCATGGCCCAAACTCATACTCATGACTTCCTTTATAACCATTATTTTAAATTTACCAAAATAATGCTGTGTGGACAAGTTGCAAATAAGACAATACCAAAAACACAACAACATATACTTCATCACCCACATATAACTACTGTTACTACCAGTGTGCACATTTACAGTATTCTTTCTTTTACTCAATATCAAAATTATACTATAAATAGTATTTTATTACTTCTTCCATCATTTTATTTTGGAAAATTTCAAACTTGTAGAAAAGTTGTAAGTAGTACAATGAACCTTCAGCTGTGTTCACCAGTTGTTAGCATTCTCTTTTCCTCTCTTGCTGTCTTTAAATATCTTTCTGGGTTTCACCCACTTTAAATAACTGTACGTTTTCCTGGACCACTTAAAAGCAAGTTTTAGACATTGTGATACTTAACCCTTAAATTCTTCAGCTGCACCTCCTAAGAACTAGTCACCAAGTGTCAAACCTTCATGTGAGGAGTAACCAAGCATTCTGGGTAAATCTTTAATCAGAAGAAGTTCAAGTTTTCCTCTTCTTCATTGTTTTCCTTTCTCAAAAGTCATTGAGTGTATTCTTCTGAGGAATAGTGTGCATTACTGAAAGACTTCTTGACCTAGGCAGGAGGAAATGGAGGAAGTAATGGCAGACATGCAGGGAGAGCTGTAGTTCCACCTTTTGGTGTTTAGAATTTTCCCAGGTTTGAATTTGGATTAACCTAGAGAACCCATCATCATCATTCTTTTTAAGTATTATTGAAAGAAATGTTCATTTAAGAAACAACTACATAATAAGTATTTCTGCATTTTTATAGGCAACCTAGAATTCTAAAAATCATATTCAGTTTCTAATAAATTGCGGACTGTAAGAGGATTAGAACCAATACTATTCCAATGGAAGATCTATTCCTGTGGGAGTAGTCTAGTAATTCAGTGTTTTTTTTTTTAATTAAATTTATTAAGGTGACATTGGTAAGCAAAATTACATAGGTTCCAGGTTCTATCTATAGTTATTTTATATATTTGAGTCCCTCTTCTTTCTTTCCCACCTTCCCCCTTCCTTTACCTCTGGCAACTACTAAACTATTGTCTGTGTTCAAAAATATTTTTTTCAAAAAATTATTGGTATGACATTAGTAAAAATTACATAAGTCCCAGGTCTACAATTCTACATTACCTCTTCTGTGTGTTGTATTATGTGTTCATCACCCAGAATCACTTCTCTTTCCATCACCATATATTTGTTCCCCTGTCCCTTCTTTCCCACTCCCCTCCCCCTTTACCCTCAGGTAACTACTAAATTATGAACTCTGTCCATGTGTTTTCTATGTTGCTTTAAATTTTATGTTAACAATCGAACTAAATTTCTCCCTTCCTTTTCCTTATTATACTCATTCTCCCATCCTTTCTCGCATCTTAAAAAAAGTCCCTCTAACATTCTTTGTAGTACTGGTTTGGTGGTGGTGTATTTCTTTAGTGTTAATTATCTGAGAAGCTCTTTATCTGCCCTTCAATTTTGAATACTAGCCTTGCTGGATACATTATTTTTCATTATAGATCCTTGTCTTTCATCATCTTGAATAGTTTCCGCCATTCCCTTCTGGCCTGTAAGGTTTCTGTTGAGAAATCATCCTACAGTCAAATAGATGTCTTTTTATAATTCTTACTTGCATTTCTCTTGCTGTTTTTAGAATTTTCTTTTTCTTTAACTTTTTCCATTTTAATTATTATGTGTCTCAGTGTATTCCAGTTTGGGATACTATGTACATCCTGGATTTGTCTATTTTCTTTATCAGGTTAGGAAATTTTTCAGTCATTATTTCTTTAAATAATTTTTTGATCACTTGCTTTTCCTCTGTCCCCTCTGGTATTATCTGATATTTTAGTTTGAGATAGTCCCAGAAGAATCTCAATTTATCCATATTTTTCTAATATTATTTTCTAACTGTTCTAGTTGTGTTTTCTGCTGGGTTTTCCTGCTAATTACTGCTATGTGCTTCTAGTTTATCTAGTTTAGTGACTTATCCAAGTCTTCATTTCATTTAATGTAGTCATTATTTCTGTCTGGTCCTTTATAATGGTTAAATCTTTTTCAATGCTTGCTATTTCTCTGTTCAAATTGTCATTCAGTTCCTTAAGCAATTTTATAATCATTGTTTTGAGCTCTCTTTCTGATGAGTAGTCTGTCTCCATCTTTTTATTTTGAACTCTCTTTCTTTAGTTTCTTATTTTGGTAGACTCTCTGGACCCTCACTGCTGCAGTTTCTTTGGTGCTCATTGCTGATACTGGACAGGCAAAGATCTATGGGAGAGGGGCGTTTTCAGCTTTGTTTTTCTCCTGTGGCTCTGGAGGTCTGCCAGGGTCCTGCCTCGGCGTTCCAGAGAACAGTACCTGAAGTGGGGGGCGAGGTTTAAGGAAAAAAAGAAAGAAAGAGACAAAGAGGGTCCGGGAGGACTGGAAGCATTCTTAGCAACCAGCCCCGAGTTTATTTTTTCTCCCCCATATATCCCCCCAGGATAGTGCAGCACAGGAGAAACAAATATGCATTATCTTACTCAAGGACAAATCATAAACCATCCCTGACTCTCTGCCAGCTAACTTGAAGGTCAGAGTAAACGAGAGGGAGTCAGTTTCCCAAGGCATTTCTTCCAAGGACCCAGATAGTCTTCTTTCTTTAGAGTTTCCCAAGGAACTGGCCTTATCAGCCAGATTCCTCAGTGAGCAGTACGCACCTTCCAGATTGCAGAA
>PVJL010021165.1:0-10987 GCA_004026885.1 Lyroderma lyra
GGGGTTGGGGGGTTGGGAGGCTGCCCGCCTGGCTTCCCAGCACCTCCTCCCTGCACACAGGCTCCCTGCGGTTACCTTTCTTGAGTAGCACCACGGTCGCGTCGCAGTTGCTGCTGTCATCAATTTCAGCATTGTTGGCCAAGCCATTGACCATGTTCCCAGCACCTTTTGTCTTCCTTTCAAAGCACTGATGTATGCAAGTGTTGTATCTGGGCGAAGGAATGAGCAGAGAGCCCGTCAGTGTGTGCTGCTCCCCCACTGCCCCTCCCACCGAGGGCCCCGCAGCTCTCAGTTCGAACGCATTGTGGGGGACCCCGCGCATGAAGATGTTATTATTATTTTGTCATCCCGTTATACACACGGTTCTATTTTCCAACGTAAAGCCACATGGCATGTGAAAATAAAACCAACGTTAAGTAGGTCAGTAGTGACACACGGCTGCCTCTGCAACCTCTTCAAGGCCAGTGGGGGCACCTCTGGGATGGAGCCCCCTGACTCGGAGTCTGTGCATGGAAGGACGGTGGTCAGACTCAGCGGGACGGGTAAGGTCTCCAGGGCCTGCTGTCAGGGACAGGCTGTGGGGGAAGGAGACAGTGTCTCATCCACGCTGCTACCCAGTGTGTCACGGTGTACCTGTCACAGGCTGGCCGGCAGCCTACGTCTCTGTCTGTCTTTGGTTTCCTGAGGTCACAGGCTGGGACCCTGGGACGCTCTCTTACTATTATGCTATGATTCCAGGCCCGATGGGTTCTTGGCTTTATGAAAAAATTGTGGGCTATGATTCTCTCAAAAGATTGAGTTACGACATTGGGCAGCACTTCTTACATGTGCATTGGAAGGGAAGAAGCTTACACAAGTTCTTAGGACGTTCTTGGCAGGTGGCTACTCTGGTCATTTCATCTTTAGTATTAGAAGACCCCCCTAGAGGAGTCCTAGAAAACTCAGGGCACAGACAGCGGGGCAGGCTTTCCGGGGCACTCGGAGGACCCTGCTGCTTTTCCTGCAAAGGCCTGAAGGCCTTGGTGACTCACTGGCCATGAAACACTCCACAGAGCTTGATCTCTGCCCTCCCCCAGGAATGGCAGCCAGGCACGGTGACTAAATTTCCAGCTAGAAGGCCACTTAAACTGCGTTGCAGCACATAAGCTGCTCTTCCTCCAGCCCTTCGCTGCTGCAGACAGGAGGCTCTCAGGAGCCCCTCCCCAGCGTATCCTGTGCCTGTTCTCCCGTCAGTGCAGCTCTGCATGGGGGGCCTAGGGGACGTGACAGCCATTATGGGTACAGACAGAGCGGCCGTCTGTGACTTGGACTTCTCTCCACGAGCATGTCCTGGAGTCCCTGGGTGGGTGTGGTTCTTCCTACACCACATTTGGTCTGCTCTTCTTTTGCGAGTTCTTTAAGATGGCTACACTGCATTTGGGAGAACAGAAAACTAGTCAGAGTGATCATGGTAGCTATGAAAAGAGAAGTGGGTGGGCCAATCCTGGGGGATGCTCAGGCTTGATCACAGGAAGGAAATAGAATTAGAACATCACTATTTTTCAACCCTAAATAAATAATGGGGCCAGATTTTGAGCATCAGTAGATGCCAACATCGCAGAGAGACAAGAGATACCCATGTGCCTGTTGATGGCGGACTCACCACCGCTTGGGACACAGTCTAACCTGAATCGGATCGATGGCTGACACGTAGCACACACAGGGGCCAAAGGAACAGGCCACACTACACTAGGGGGTGTAGTCAGCAATTTCCAAACCGGGAACCTCGGTGGAGCAAACAACCCAACTTCGTTGAAGAATAAATTGAAAGGAAAAAAAAGAGGGGGAAAATTTACCGATTAAAAGAGGTCCAAAAGATGGAGCAACCAATTGTAATGAGTGGAACTTATTTGGATTCTGATTTTAAAAAAGGTTTATGATATTTATGAGATTAAGTTAAAACTGTAAAAAAAAATGACATTTATGAAACCATTGAAAATTTGAACATGGATGCGATAGGGAGACCTGGCATTAACTTTAGGTGTGAGAAATGATGTTGGGGTTATGTTAAAAACGACTCCTTTTAGAGACACATCCTGAGACTTTTAGAGATGAATTGGTATGAGGTCTGGGGCTTCAAATGCTGTGGATGGAGGGAAAAAGGTAGTTTCTAAAGAACTAGAAAAAGAAGAGCAGGGGTAGGGGACAACTGTGGGCTGCAGAGGTTAGGGCCGGGCAGGACCACGTGGGAGTCATCACAGCATGGTGCTGATTTTAGTAGATATTCAACATTCTCCTAAGCACAAAGGTCTCCCCACTTTCTAGACTCAACAAGAATGCCTGCCCTACCCATTGAGCTACGCCAGCAGGGGCAGCGTGTCCTCACTCAGACTCTGTTTTCCCCATAGAAATACTGACTTGAGTGAGGGTTTGCTTTAAAGTACAGCCGTGTGTTGTACATTTGCTTGGATTTGGATAACAAGATAATAATACTACATATGGTGTTATTATGAGAACTTTCCTGAAACCAGATATTGGTTAATAACTACGCTGTCACATTCCATCCTTATGAAAGAAAACTTTGAGGTGGGAAGTGTTACTAACCCTGTTTTGTGGAAGAGGAAACCGAGATTCACAATGGCTGAATAACTTGGCCACGGTCCCCGTGCCAGCAAGTGGCAGGGTGGGAGGCGCAGCCAGGCTAATGGGAAGCACCTGATCTTAACCACCAGCTCATGTTGCCTCATCTGGGGCCCAGACCCCAAAGAAGCGATCCAGATGCTCAGCAATCAACCCTCGCCAAGGCCAGGTGTGCCTCGGGACCCCTTCAGGTCTCTGGCCACACTGAAATTGCCTTTTGACCTTCAGACAGAATGTTTAAAGTCATTTTAAAGCCGCCTACCCAGGAGGCAGCTGATGATTCTAATGTATGCTGTTTTTAACTGCTGCAGCTCTGTTTTATATTTTTTAATTGGATGTTTTAAGTTTTGTGCTTGCACCCTGAAGCTATTTTATTATGAAGCATGCAATTTTATAAATCAGATTTTACAAAACCCAATGATTAAAGCCTCTGATTGCGGAGGGGAATGGCTAAAGAGCAGAGATTTCAATTTAGAAGTGAGGACCAGAATTTATGGAGAAAATTCCACGAGCGCAGTAGCTGCCATTCCCTGTTTTATTTGTATCCTGCTGGTTTGAACAGCTGGGAGGCTGGGAAAGCTGCAGCATCAGCAGAAACACACCTCATTAGCTTTCACAGAGTGCGGTTTGGAGGAGAGGAAATTGTTCACTGTGTTATCGTGACATCCACATCCCTGCCAGTAACTCATGGGCTCCATGATGGCTCGGTGGAGGGGTGCCGTGGTCACAGGGTGCACGCTAACAAAATCCCTCAATCCACTTTTTCAGACCAGCCCTGGTTTTGAAGACCTCCTTATTCTGTGAAACCCCAAGTGCACTCAGTATGGGACATGCTTTCATCTAAATTCAGATTCAAAACCCAAGATCCATGCTGGGCATAGAGCAAAACTCGGTCAATTCTTCGGCATCACTGATCCACCTTTTTCAAAAGGAAAGAAAAGAACTCTTGACTCTTTGGGAACTCAAACTTAGAGCCTCAGAAAGTGGAAAAAAAAGGTGAAATAATAAAAGAAAAGCACTGAAGGAAGATATGTGTATTGTTGAGGTCTCCCACTGATTCCTATTTTAATAGTTTCACTATTTGAGAGAAACAGGAGCGAGATGACCACTCCCACCTTTAAAGGGTTTCCTTCGGGATCTAGAAACGGTGGAAAGCCTTGGGGCCACGTCTTGTTCTTGTGGGAGCCCATCTGTTGGTATTTTTAACTGGAAGGTAATTATCATGTGTTATCGCATGGGAATTCCACACCAGGACACGCTAGGAATTCCTTCTTGCAGATATGGGGTCCACACTGACCCTCGGACAGTCCGTATTGAGTGGGTTGGCGGCAGGCTGCTCACCGCCCACACTAGGGTCAGCCCAGCCAGCTCCTACCTTCATCATGCATGGACCTTTGCCAAAGGCCACACTGATTTCTCTCAATGGGGCTCTCAGCCATGAGTGGCCGCAGTTAATTTTTGTCAGGCCTCACGGCAAGGAACACTTGGCATGTCAATTCCAGACTGCAGCTTGATATGTCCAAATTGGTCATTTCTGATAGTCTCCTACTGTCTTGCCCTCTGAGAAGGGTGTCATTCCTACTGGGGGAAGTGTGGGCTGATTTAGAGGAAAAGCAGCAGGTCCCACGGGGGCTGACCGCTGTGGCCTGGTGTGTCTCTGCATGATTTCCAAGCTCGTCACCTCCGTGGTACTTGGCTAAACGATGCAGCTTTACAAGCGTGGCGCTTACCTTTCACCTTCAAGTATGGGAAGCAGCTGCAGTATGATTCTTGATACCCATAGCAAGCTGCCCAGACTCCAGGGGGCAGGGGGCAAAGAACACAGGATGCAGTGCTTTTAAAATATATCCACCCATTCTTTAATACACCTCCCTTCAGAAGGTGAAGGAGACTCTCTTGAGGGTGGACTGGTCCAAGTGACCCACTTCTAATCAACAGAATGACAGAAGTGACAGTGTGTGATTTGTGAGACTAGATAGATAATAATAGGCATGGCAGGGTCCTTGTTGCTCTGTGTTTTGAATCACCTGCTCTAGAGGAAGCCAGTTCCCATGCGTGGGGACACTCCAGGACCCTAAGGGGGGCCCCATGTGGTGAGGAACTGAAGCCTCTAGCCAACAGCCAGCCAGCATCAACTCTCTAGGCTGACCGACGAACCGTTGTGAACGGGACAGAAAACAGTTTCAGACAGTACGTGTGATCAGCCTACTGATGCCTTGAATTCAGCCCAGTGGGACTAGGCTCACCTGACGTGCCATTTGTTTTCTGTCCTGTCTAAAATGGGACATCTGAGCAACTTACAACTCGCCCATCATGCATGCAGGCCACCGTGGAGCACGTGTCAGGTAGGTGACAGCTAGCCTGGCCAGCCGGTTACCTGCAATCTCACGGAAGGCCCTGCGTTACGGCCCAGGAGTTTAGCTGCTGCAGATTGCCTCACCCTAAGAAACCCATGAGATCACGCACGTTGGTGGTCTTACGTGACTGAGTTTGGGGGGCACTTGTTACCCAAAATAGATAACCATATGACTAACGGAAGTCTGCAGGTATTTCACCCATGATTTGAGTTCTCTCCTACCTAGCTCTAGTCCCACCCTACGCAGAAGCATAACTGTTTACTTCCCTTCCTGGTATTTATGGAAGAGAGTGACGAAATAGCCGGAAGCTGGGTGCCAGGCCTCGAGGAGACCGTTCTCTTGAGAGAGCTCTCACACTACACCCTGAGGCCTTGATTCCGTCAGCACATGTGGGTGGGCAGGGCCTTTGCCATCGCTGCCCAGCAAAGCTGCAGTGACGCTGACACCGCAGGTTGCCACGGGAGCCCGGCGAGGCTGGGATGGCGCTCCCCGAAAGCCAGCCAGACACGCCTGCCCCACCCCGTTCCCCATCCCACGGTATCACGGCCGGCAGAACGTGGCAAAGGTTTGGAAAAGAGGCTAAGCAGGTATTTTACTTACTTCATGATGACAATGTAGATGAGATACATCAGCACAAGGACTAAAGACTCCCACCTACGTACAAACCAAGAAAAGTGTTAAAGAAAGTCACCACGGGCAGACGTGCCACACACCTATCTTAAAACACCTACTCGGTGTGAACAGCAGTGGCACGTGCCACGCGTGGCGAGGACACAGACATGGCCTGTAGACATTTCCTATGCTGCACACAGCTTTCAATGGTCTTTGTCTTCCTTCTCTACTTAAAAAGAAAATGCTCCTTCCTCTGTTATTCACGTTCCCCCAAGAGGTCTTTGAATGCAGCCAGCCTTCCATAGTATTGCTGAATATATGCTTCTGTTTATAAGTCTGTCCATAGGTGAATCATTTACTAAAAATATTTAGATATATTTACAAAGGGCAAATGGGAAAAACTGATAGGAGTAACTGAGAAATTGTTGGATACATAGGAGCAAGGCATAAGGGGAGGGGAGAGAGAGGGAGAGGGAGAGGGAGGGAGGGAGGGAAGCGGGGGAGAGAGAGAGAGAGAGACTAGACGGGAAGGCAGGAAGGATAAGAATGAAAGAGTGGGAAAACCATCAAGAAAGAAAAAAGGGAAAGTACTGGACTGTACCTTAAACTTCCTATAATTTGAATACTTCTATTTTCTTTATTTTAGAAACTTCTAGTTAAAAAATAAGGGAATTTGATTTCTTGGTTCTCTTTTACCTGTAGAATTAAATTGCTCACTAATCAAGGATATAATTTTGTATTCTAGGAAAGCTTGCTGGAGAAGGGTCTAAAAAGAAATTCCAGGTCATGCCTTTCCTTCCTCTTCTCTTTGCAAGTTCCATGCCTAGAAATCGATCCCAGGGAAATACGTGGTCAAATGCAAGAAGGGTGCACATACACGAGTCTTGGTTGCAGTGGCGTTTATAAAAGGGAGGTTCTGGGAAGAAGCAAGGTGGTCACCAGGTGGAGGACTGGTGAGTTAGGAGACGTACGTCCATGCCATGGGCCATCACGATTTGGGTAAGACTGTCGTACACATACATATTTATCTATTATAGAAGGTGCTCGTGGTGCTACTGAGAGAAGTCAGGGCGCCCCAAGCCCTCGAATGTCTGCCACATATCTTGGCTTCTCTCTCAGCAGACCTCCTCGAAGGGTTGCACACACTCCATTCCAGCACTTCCCATTCCCTTGGCAAACTTGTCTAGTTGTAACTCCTACCTCCATGGATCCCCTGAGACTCTAGCCAAGGGCACCTGTGACAACCATCTACACAATCCCAGGATGGTTCTCTGTCACCCTATTCCGTTTCTCTGCAGCATCAGGGTGACCACCTGCCTTCCTTCACAAAACCCTCTCTTCTCCTGACTTCGGAGAGGCCACACTCCGTTTTCTCCTGTTCTGCTGACTTCTCCGTCCCCTTTTCCTCCTCTACCTACTCAGTTTAGCCTCTAAATATGGAACCCCCTTCTCTGTCTACCTGCATGTTCTCCCTAGCTGATGTCATGGTGCCCTACTGCCGTAAGCACCACATTCCACACGTCCGACCAGCTTCAGGTTTCCATGTCCAGCTGTCAGTACACGGCGTCTCCAGGTGACACGGAAAGGCGTGTCAGGCAGAATTCTCAATTCCCACCTCGTAGCTTCCTTTCCTCCTGAGTTTTGCCATCTCAGGACACTGTACCACTCCTGTCCAGTCACAACCCCAACGGGACATCAGTCTGGAGCTCTCCTTCACCCTTACATCCCGAGCATTTCCTGCGTTGTTGGCTTCTGCCCTCTCTACTGCTGCCTCCCTAGTCCACCTTAACTCCAGCCTCTGAACTGGTTTCCCTGATGCTACTGGGTCGTCCATTCTGTTTAAATCTCTTCCATTGCTTCCCAACCTACTTGAGGAAATAATACAAGGTGCAAACTACGGTTCCTTTTACTTCTCCGAATGATCCCGTGCCCTGACCGTGTTCTACCATACGGGCACACTCCAAGCTCTTCCCTTCCCCCCACAGCCTTTGCAATTACCCTTCCCTCTGCCGGGAATGCTTTGCCCTTCACTCCTCGGCAGGTCCCCTTTATCCTGCAAGTGTCAGCTGAAATGTTGCCTCCTCCACGAAGTCTTCCCTGCCTCCCTTCCTTCACTTTCGATCACAACACTCTGCTCATGTTCTTTAAACCACGTACCAGCCTGTGATTCTCTTGTGTATTTATTCAGTCGAAGGCCTGTTTCTAGCAGTCACTTGACACCACTCCTCACACCTACGTGCTGCCTCAGCTATCTGGTTTTTCGTTTTCTTGAGACTTAAATTGGACTTTCAGACAGCTGATTTCTCCCCAAAAGACACGTTCCCCCACCCCCCAGGTGCCTGCTGTTCGCCTCTCCCCAGCGCAGACCCACCCTCAGCTCATCTCTGCAGGCCGAGACTGCCTCCCAACCTTAATTTTCAAAACACCTCGGATGGCCTGAACATGGTTCTTATCTCATCGAAAGCAAAGTATGTGTGGCATCAACTTAACTGGGAAAAGTGAGGTGTTATGCATGGCATTTATTTTGAAACAAGAGACACCCAAGATCGGAAGAGATGTCATGTAATAGCCCAGATGCATTTTAATGGTCTCAGTAAGGGGTCGCCAGGAATTGAACAAATGTCAATGAAATATTTGTTAGGTTGAAGTTTAAGTCTAGTACTTTCTAAACAGGTATATTTGTACTCTCTAATTCCTTTAGATATTTTTGACTTTTCACTCAAAGTAAGCGCTTTCACTGCAATATTCGAGTAAGGTTCTCTTCTGTCACATTTTAGGGATGCCCCTGAAATGGGGGTTCTCTGCTTCTGTTGACATGTCAGGTCTGCTTTCTTGGAGCCCAGACTCAGGGCTCGTCCAATGCTCCCTCCACGCGAAAGGCACCAGGCTCTCTGAGGCCTCGATGCTGTGGTATCTCTTGTTCCTCTGCTTTTTGGTTTGATTGAGTGTTTGATGATCAAATCTTGGCTCAGCGCCCTTCAGGGTCCTTCCCCCAGTCCTCCTCCCCTCAGTGCTGGGGATGTCTTCAAATGTCCCCTTAGTTACATGTCACCCATCTGCTTCCCCTCCAGCCCGGAGAGCCCCAAGGTCAGGGCTGGGTTTGGCTCTGTGTCTGCCTTTGGATGGGAGCTTGGCACCTGGGAGGTGCTCAGGGAACTGGACCGACTTTGCACGCAGAGGTCTGACACCACACGGCTTTTCTCCTCTGCCTCTCCTGACTACAGCCTGCCTGCTGTCCTAGGGCCTGCTCTTGTGGTGTGCCTAGGTTTGTTTCTTCCCCTCCTGAAAACTTGTTTTGAACCAACTTCAGCTGGCCCAGATTCTCCTGCCAAAGACTGTTCTTCCGGGTGGAGGACTAGTCCCTGTTCTCGCCTCGAGGGCGTGGCTCTGCTTCCCTAACAAGCTGGTCTCCCTGTGAGGCAGGTGCTGTCCCCAGGCCACGTCCCCAAGATCTCCTTTCTCCTCCATAGTTGCATCTCGAGGCTCAGAGGAGAAATGAAAACATCACCCTGAACCCTTTAGTTTTCTCGTTAGGCCTTCAGACTCACCAAAGACGTAGCTGAAATTCCCTCTGCCAACATCGTGGGCCTTGCTGAGCTGTCATTATGGATTCGTGGGCCTTGAATATACATTCCAGTAGGTCGACCTCTAATGATATCTATTTTAAATGTCTTTTGTGGTGGGTACCTAACCAAAAAACACCCCGAGAATATTCCCCTGCCTTTTGCCTGCAAATAGAATCCCACTACGTTGAGGCAACAAATGGGGACCGTCTCTCAACCTCAAGGAGGGTGGTGGGCCCACTGCCAGGATAAATAATTCATTTAAAGTGCATTTCTATTCCCCCCGGTCACCTGTTGATCATGGCAGACCCAGCTGCAACCAAAGAGATGTAAGCTGGAGAGGTGTTAAATAAAACGACATTGACCCTTCTTCCTCCTTCCTGCTTCCCATCCAAACCTGATGGCTGGAACCACAGCAGCCATCACGGGACCATTAGGGACATGCATAGTGACCGCACCTTCTCCATGTGGGGTACTTGTTATGTAACAAAAATAAACCAACATCTCCTTGATCTGCTCCAGCGGGTTTTTCCTACTACCTGCTACTAAAAGCCTTCGATGGCCACTTCCTGGCTGAATGTGACCCTGCAGAATGAGGGAATGGTGAAGGAATCTGAACTCTGTGACAGAGGGAACTCGTCCTTGCGCATCTGTATTTGTCAAGGCTCATTTCCTCCTAAAGAGGGCTCTAGTTTAAAAATAAACACACATGAAATTACTTTGTTTTTGAAGATGGGGCAGATGGGTTGCCTTCCTTGAAACCTCTAGACATGCTGGAATGTTCTACAACAAAAAATGGAGTTCTCTGTTTAAGGTGTTGCTGAATGTACTGTGCTTTAATTGCACAAGTGGGAGAATCTGGCTTTATGGAGAGAAATCAATGCCTAGACACAGACTTTCAACAAAATAAATGCTTGTAGTTAGCTGGGTAAGAAGGTATGAGATGTGGACAGTAAAAATACCTTACAGTTCAGTACAGTGTGTGTTCAAATGAGGAGCTGAAATCCCTGGAAATCCCAAAGCAGTTAATTTCTCAGCCTCGCTCATGTGAAAAATGTGCCCTGTCAGCCCATCCACATAATGACTATAATTACGTAACGGGCCAGCAGCTGGGAATGAGGTTCCGGTGCCACAAAAGCCTCGCTCTAGTTCTTTCTGCAGCTATGCCTGTGCAGGAGCTGTGCTTCCAGCCCACCCCAGGCTGAGCCAAACATGCCAGGGAATTCGTAGCTCCTTCATCTGTGGCCCTCCTGTCCCCTTACTCATGCAGGAGCCTGGATGCTTGGGCTGAGGGCTCTGATGACCTCAGAATGTGGACCCCTCAGCACAGGCTCGGGGTCCCGTCCTCTTGACAGCATAGTAGGTCCGGCCTTCAGAATGAAGGGGAAACAGACTCTCCCTTTCTGGCTCCATACCATCTGAAACATCCTAGAGGTGTTTTGCGAGCAAGGATAGAAACAGGTTTACCATGAACCCTGCTTTCCGTGCCCGCTGAGGTGGTTTCTATCTGCAAAGCCAGGGAGATGTAGACAAGAGAGCTCCTGAGCCTGACAGGCAGTGGACCAGCCCTGGGGAGCCTTTCTTAAGGTTTTCCACACAAAAGCAGCAGAGAAGTTTCTGAGATCAACTGTGATCCTAATTTGTTTGTTTTTATGGCAGTGTGGTTTGCAAAGAGCAGTGAGACTGAGCAACATGCAGCACCGACCATTTGCTAAGGCAGAGCAGGGGTGTGCTAAGTAACTGTGCAGAGCAGGGGTGTGCTAAGTAACTGTGCAGAGCAGGGGTGTGCTAACTAACTGTGCAGAGCAGGGGTGTGCTAACTGTGCAGAGCAGGGG
>PVJL010021166.1:0-10989 GCA_004026885.1 Lyroderma lyra
TAATTATTTCCAAGAAAAACTCAGTGAACAACTATCCTGAGGTCACACTAGCCTCTGCTGCTTGTGAGCGGTGATCGCCTCATTGGACAGGCACGTTTCCGTCAGGTGAAAACATCGCACAGGGAAACAACACACTAGGGGAGACCACGTGTGAAAGACAAATTAAAAAATTAAGTACTGAGTGAAAACAGATGGCCTCTGCTCAGTAACTGCAATTCGGGAAGTGAAACAAATGCTCTGAAATCTCTGAAAGCAGCGCCCATGTTCACACGAGAGAAAGGAAAACTGTGGGCACGGATCTCAATATTGACGGCCAAACACCACTTGCTCTAATCCGAAAGCGTCCTTACTGGGCTGATGCATTTTATTCTCAAACGCCGAAATGTGCACGAGAACGTTCTAGTCACAAAACTCAGTAACATCTGCAAAGAGCAAAGGTGAGATGCCACAGTTGGGCACCGTGAATGCTTTCTGGTCGCATCAGGGGACTTTCGGGTCTCAGGAGGGAAGCCACGAGGCACGAGTGTCCGAGGGGACCCCACACGTGCACCGGGAGACAGGTCTGTGCTGCCTCCTCCTGCTCATCCCCCATTTCACCCCCAAGCTTATTCACTGGGATTCATCCGTCAAATGATCAGTGTGTGAAGACTGTTCACAGGGGAGCACCAGAGGCAGACGTGCTCACTATTCCACCTCTGAACAAATGAGCTCAGCTCTCAAGGGCACCGGCACGCAGAGGCGACAAGGTCTCGGGGTGCCCCTCACGAAGGACGGGGGTGCACGGCGCGCTGCACCTACGTGAAAACGCGGCCAGGAGGGTGATTCTCTCCCAGGTCTGTGGGAATCACAAGGGCATGCCCCAACCTGGAAGGACCCAGTGGCATCTGGCCCAACGCTCGTGTCCCAGACAGAACCCAGAGACGCCACCGCTCTAGCTTGTGGACGTGAAGAAGGAATCACATGATGCCCTGCACCCGGTGAGCAGATGATAGGATGTAAAAGTACAATGTAAGCATTGTGCTAACATGTGCAAACATATACATATATGATGTTATTCCCAATGTTTGAAATAATTATTAGATTTCAAAGTATTAAATTACAATCTACTGGGGGCACTTTCAAGAGTTTTCCCAGTCCGTGGGTTCATCAGTCCCTCAGGCAGTAAGGATGTGCACGATGTCTATCTGCAACGATGATACATAGAGCAGCATGATAAAATCACATTTAAAAAATAAACCCACCTCACAACCCGCAGCATTGGTCACTGCAGAAGTAAAACAAGAGTGTGTATGACTTCTTGCCTAAGAGGTGCTGTGATACCCCAATCTGGGCATTTCTTTGGGAAGGCAGGGATGGGGTAAGGAGCTGGGAAAGCAGCCTCGGAATGTACCCCAGGAGGACACTTACCCTCTGGCCCGTGGACATACGTGTCTCTGGTCCCCGGACTGGGGTAGAGACTGCGTAACATCCGGGTAATTCTTGTTCTGACTGACTGACACCCTCTGATTACAGCCTGTCCTTCAGCCATGTATCTGCAAATGGCCAACACAAACCCTCCCGACTTCATGAACAGTTTTGCTTTTTTAACTGCCAGTGAATAAGCGGGTGCTCTGGTTTATGCATTACCCTCCATGAGCTGGGCACTGGGGCTCTGTGTCCAGGAATTTAAATGACCCTCATGCTGACAACCCGGGTCATAAAGCCACCAACACGAAGACTGACCCTGGCTAGGGTGAGTCCCCACAGGTGGCCACGGGACCACACAGAAGGTCACGGCCTCTGGTCTTCTGCACGTCTCTGGTGACATCTCGGAACCATTGTGCAGGTTCTTTGAAACTTAAACACGGGGGCCAGTAGGGAAAAGTCATGCGCTGGTCAGAATACGTGCGTCGGAGTGGGGAGACCTGGGTGTGAGTCCAGCCTCCCCAATACAGGCGTGTGTCTTTGGGCAAGGCCCAGACAACTCAAATGCCTGCACCAAATATGCAACTATGTACGTGACAGCATCAGAGGACAGAGTGTGCCATGAAGGAACGTGACCCCAGTCCTTGGAGTTGCCTGTCCCTTAGAAGCCTGTTAATTTCTAAAGATTTGAAATGGAAAACGAGGAACAAAAATGGGAATCCAGGCCTGCTCAGGGTGGCTGGTAGCCCAAAGGCTGTATTTTCAGAGTAAGAGGGAACTAGAAATAGGACCACGGAGGGACTATTGCCCAATGTTAAATCATATCTGGTCTTTAAATTGAATTAAGAAGCCCCGATTACTAGCACTCTAGCAGCGCAGCGTAAATCTTGTCTGAAGAAAGATAAAATCACTAGGGCGCACAGTGTTTCTACAATTTTTCAAATTCAGTGGCTGGCCCATAAAATAAAATAATAAATAATCAGGCCCAGGAGGAGAAAGAAATCATAAACCAACAAAACAGCAGAAAAACAGACAATATAAATAAACCCATAACAACTCCAGACACCGGAGTTATCGGGCATGGGCTATAAAATAAGCTTCACTGACGGTGCTTCAAAGAGGCATAATTAGAGGCATAAAAAACAGGCAAAATTAAACTTCTGCAGAGAACTGAAAAAAATCCATAAAAAGTGAATGGAAGATTTGAAATTATGAAACTCAAAAACACAACCAAATTAAGAACCGAGAGACAGGAGTGACAGGAGAATAACACGGGTGCAGAATCTACGGACCAGCACCGATCGGAGCAACACGGGCACCCACGAGAGAGGGGGACACGCAGAGGGTCCGAGACCCCGGGAAAGGGCCGGAAGGCGTAACACGAATGTCAGTGCTGCTGCAGACGAGGGGTGAGTCGGGGGCCAAGCGTCTGGGGCCGACGACACGCCGAAGGACAGCAGGTCTCGGTTCGCAAAGCCCGTGGGAGCCGGGGCCGGGCCACAAGCAGCCTGCCCACAGAACCTGGAAGTCTGCTCCCTGAGCCAATGTGCTTCCAAACTGAAGGTGACCCATAACATTTTTAAACAAACAAGCGCAGGGAAAGGGGTCAATCTGTCACCTGGTGTTCTTCAGATAAAACCGAACACGTGAATTAAAAAGCACCATTAATAAAAGGCTGTTCGTCAGACAAACGTGAGTGGAGATATGAAGAGACATTCAGGGCAGCAAAAACGTAATATTGCCTTTAGGGCATCATAGCATCTTTGGGGCTTAACATATGGAGAAATTAAAATACGTGAAACAGTCACATGTAGTTCGGGTGGGGGACAGTGGCTTCAGTGTCCCGAGGCCCTCTCCTTCGCTGGGAAGAGAATGAAAGAATCAGTTAACCTTATCCCTTTGCCAAGTCAAGGGTGCGTGTGGTAACTTCTAGAGAAACAAACAAAAGTGATCAAATCATCCATCCTCTCCAGCTAATACACTGGGAAATCACATAAAAGGAAATATGCAAAAAGAAGAGGAGAGAAAAGGAATGTCAAAATTTGTAAGTAGAAAGCAGGAGAGATGGCTGATTTCCAAGCAGATATGTCTGTTCGCAGTCAGTAGTCTGAGTTCCGCAGGAAAGGCTGCCGGGGGGGGGGGGGACCCCAGCCTCATTTTCAAGGGCGACATTGTGCTGAGGAGGAAGCCAGGGAAGCAGTAACATGATGGGGAAACGGTACGGAGACTCCCAGGGATGGGAGATGCTCTCAGCCCTCACGGACGATGGGAGTGTGTGCAGGAAACAGAGCTTCACAGGGAGTTTCCCGGGTGCCAAGTATGGGGTCCCCACCAAAGCCACTGTGTTCCCACCGAATAGCAGCATGAGCAAATGAAACGGAATTTTTAAAAGATGCCATTTACAATAGCGCCGAAACGAGAAACTCCTACTGATAATTTTAACAAAAAATAGCAAGTCCTGCCTTAAGAGAGCCGTAGATGTCAGGAGAGAAATTCTGCAAGATTTAAATACATGGAAAGACCAATGTAATCACGAGTTGGAAGATCAATGCAGAAAATATATCAGATTTCCTCAAATCGATATGATGATGATGGACTCCTGATCAAAATCCCAAATCTTCCTTTCCGGAAGTGATGGTTCGACGCCGACCTCTGTACGGGGGGACTCGGGGAATACCAACAGCCGCGCATCCCAAAGTTAAGGAACCAGAGGTGAGGACATCATCGGCTCTCAGGTCTAATGACAGAGGCAGGTAGCCAGGTGACACACCTGGCACACAGCTTCCATACAGGTGGAAGGGGACAGAAGCCAGAACCAGCCACCTGGCTCCGAGCACGGGCACGTCACGTTGAGCCACCATGGTAGACGGCAGTGCCGAGCGCTGAGAATCCACCGTCTCTACCGAGAGTGGCGCTGGGGCAACTGGCTGCCCACGTGGCGTCCACGGTCTCGGTGGCAGCCCTGAGGGCGCCGAGAGCCCCTCCTTGAGGGAATGCAATCCCCGCGTTAGGGAGGGCGCGCTCCACCACCGCCCACCCTCGCGCATTCTCGTGTCTAGCCACGCTCCAAAGCTCCCCGAGCTGCTCGTGCGCATCACACGGCATGGCTCCTGGGCCACGCACCGTGCCGGCTCTCCGTCCTCGGCGGGCCCCAGCGGGCCGAGCCCTCTTTCGGAGACACAACCGCAAGCCAGCACGAGCTTCGTGTGGCTCTAAGCTGGGTTTCCACCGCTGTTCAGTTCACCCAGCTGCAAGTTCGTTTTCTTGGGCTTGTCCTGGTAGGTGGCTTATACTAAGATCACAATCAGCTAAAACCCTTTTTTATTCCACAGGCATTGCATTAAGACCTGGGTCCTTCGTTCTGAGTTGTGGAGTGGCGAAATACTTTTAACCTAAGTCCTAAGGTTTGCGTTAAAACCTGTTCAATTTAAGGAGAAAATGAGGTCCGGGCACTTTCACGTGGTGCGTGATTTACAGCGAGCAATCCCAACCTTAGCTGTTAAAAAAGGTCAATCTTTCCTTGTAACTCCTCGTCTCCGAAGATGACAGAGCTCACGTCCATGCGAGCACACGCACACGGGCACTCATGTGTCCATTTTTCTCAAGCCTAAAACGGGCACTGAAAGAAGCTGGCATTGTCAAGAACTTGACATTAAGTGTGCCTACACGGAAATGGCAGTGCCCTAGTTGTCACCGCAGACCTTCTGAAGGGGGCTACCACACTGGAGTGAAGAGTTGACTTGCTTGCTAGCAACAACCTCAGTCCCCTGTCATTCGGCTGCTGTCACATCCTTGATGCCACTAATGGCCTACTGTCCCATGCACACGTGACTATCTGTGCTCAGCCATCGTTGCTCAGCTGAAAATAGGACCCGAATAACATCGATCATTTCATTTTCTCTGTCAGACTTGGCTGTGCCGACAGACCCACCACGGAGTGGGGACATTACGGAGATGCCTGCGGAGAAGCCATCAGGACCGTTGTGGGGTCCTCTCTCTGTCACACATACTCGTATATACCGAGTTGTCGGAAATGTGTCTGTACATTTTATTGTGAAAACACGTTTTCGAGTACAGTTTTCATGTTCTCCGAAATATAACTGCTTGGAATACCCGAAACAAAGACAAATGAAGCTATTTGAAACGGCAGCAGCTTACCCCACAGTCCAAATGGGGTACACGTAACGTCGTCAGGCCTAGTGAACTCGCACTAAACAGCTAATTCAAGTTGCGGAAGAGGCCCCATTAAAAGTATTAGTGAGTTCGACATGAGTGTCCGTGATTACAAAAGCCATTCTGGAAGATCAGTGGGGACGGAGATTAGGAGGATTAAATCCTGAAGATTGGAAAAGAAAGGTTCAGAAGGGAGAAAAATAAATTGGAGATTTGTGGGGATCACAGAGCATCCTGAAAATATGACTGTTGGCATAATTACTCTGCACACTGCTGTCAATGAAATAAAGCCTAGTCAGCCAAATCCAAATGAATTTTCCACTTGAAATGACTGATTAGCTCCGATTAAGGGCACTAATCCTGTTTAGTCGCTTCTTATCTCCTGCTTGTCCCTTGCAGGGCACAAATTTCAGGCAAGCCAGCACTGACTGGCAGGCATGGAGCAAACATTCTTGCGCGGGTACCGGGGCGGCCGGGACGAGACTTACCGCCGGCAGCCAGGGCACGTGTGCTCGGCCGCGTACCCCCGTGAACTTGGCTTTCCGGAAAGGTGTCGTGCATTCGCAGGGGAGCCTGAGCTTCCCCGCTGCGGAAGTCGGCGCTCTCGGTCCGTCCTGTGATGAGCCAGAGGCCAAGGAGCGGCGGGTACGGTAGTTGGCTCTGCTCACACCCAGCCCCTTCCCTCGTGGGCAAAGCTGTTTCCGTACAAAGTTTTGTTCACGTTTGTGAAGTAGGGCCTCTTTCCGATTCTATTAGCGCCCCATATAATGGATATATTATCCTTTTTAATATTTGATGGAAACGTGTTTAATGAAAAGTTTTTAATTTAGTTATAATACTGTTAGGACCCGAAGTTTTAGATGCCCCAGACGACTGTTTTATCGGAGACATATTTGTATCACTCCTTAGAAAGGACTGAGGTTTTTAAAATACTGTATTTCGGTTATCTTGGGACTCGGTTTTCCTCGATGTGATGGACCCAATCTCCCTGGTATGTATTTCAGTGAGTGCCAGTCGTTCCCAAATGCGGACAAGGGGTAGGTGTCAGTGCCCTCAGGGCTGAGGAATCACGTACCCTGTGATGTCCTTTTAGAAGGTATCAGGCTCCACATATAATAAGACTGAAGTAAAAATCCCTCTTCCATTGATCTGTCCGTTCATGCGCCAATGCTCTCCTTTCAGTAAGGGCTGTGTAAGACGGGTCAGTATCTTCCTATGGAGTCTGTTTTAATTGTGTATTGATGCCTAAGGAATGCGCACAAACTCAGCAGCTTAGAAGAGACATTTCTTACACCGCCGTTTCTGGGGCTCAGGAGTTGGGGCTGAACCGTGGCCTGTCCTCCCGGCCTCACGAGGTGCAATCCAGGCGTCAGCCGGCCTGCGTTTCTGCCTGGGGTCCTGACTGGAGAGAACACATTGCAGAGCCCTGCGGGTGGTTCCAGAACCCGTTTCCTTGCAGGTGTGGGACTGAGGACCGCGATTTCTCACTGGCCATCAGGTGGAGGCCGGTCTCTGGGTGACTGTGGTGTCCACCTGTAGAGTCCCCTGTGATGTGGCCCTCTGTGTACGCAGTGACAACATGGCTGCTGGCTTCTCCAGCCTGCTAAGTCTGCAGCTCATAGAGTGTAACAACAACATCAAAGTGCCATCGGTCACCTGTGCCGTATTGTCTGGATTAGGAGGAGTCCCCGGGCCCACTCGTACACAAGCAGAGACACAGGTGGAGACACAGGTGTGACACCAGGCACAGAGCCCGTGAGGGCCACCTCCGAGTCCCGCCTGCCACCCACTGGTTGTGACACAAGTCCTGGGATTTTACCCAAACATTTATTTTCAATGACTCAATGTCGCCTCCTCAGAGATGCTGCTGCCCAGCACTCCCCACTCCTGCTCACCGTCACACTTCACAGCTGCAGACCACCCCCTTTTTGTGGACCTTTCATTGCCTACACCCCCTTCATAGTATCATGTCTTTTCTGTATTCGAGTAGTTTAAAACAGGTCTGTGTGACTTTTGTCATCTGAAGCAACCAATTATTTTAATTACAAGCCACCATCGTGTACCACAGAGAAATTAGTAATAGAAAACTTCCAAACAGAATATAATCATTCTTATCTCAGTAGAAGATAGAAAAACTTTATTATTTTATTAGTAAATGAAACATGTTAAAAATAAGTCAAACATTCAAGAATAAGAACCACAAAACAGAAGAAAATTACATGTTAACGATTAAGACAGAAGTAAACGTAACACATTTGCAAATACTTTAAAAAAACAAAGGACACAGTAGACGCGAAAATAAAACCAAGAGTAGTTTCTTACTAAAAGGACAATAAAACACATAAACCTCTGGTCAATTGGACCAAAAATACAAATAAAAAAGACACTAAGAATATTTAGAAATAATCATGTGCAAGGCGCCATAATTACAGCTAAGGAAAAAGCTGAAACCCGCAAGGACAGACATGCTTAGAAACGGTCACCTACCAAGTAAATAAGTTAGGACAAACCAGGGAGAGGCCGGAACGTTAACAGAAAAATCACTTTTGAATCCCAAAGACCCACAGCATAACCGACCAGAGACTACTCAGCCACCAGTAGATGACCAGCTTCCTGCTGCACAAGGGGGCCGAGGACAGGGTATGCCCGTGGTGCGAAGGCCTCTTTATGTCCTAACTTTCCTTAAAGCTGGGGGCATCCGTCAGACCACCCGTGAGACACAACCGGACACACGGCTGGGCTCGTGCGAACCGTGTTCTCCCGCCTGCCCCCGTGTTGCCTCCGTCACACCCTGGGGTGCGGGCGAATCGGGGACCATCCTGCTTCGGACGATGGGGCACACGCGCATTTGCACTGGGAATACGAAGGACATTCCTGCGTCCCCGAGTAAATCCTGGGAGCAGCGCCGGGCTGCGGCAGCCGGGTCGGGCAGAGTGGGGCGGGAAAGGCTGAGCCGCAGAAGCGAGTGTGCAGAGATAAGAGGACGGACAGGACCAGTGGTTCCCGTGTCCCTGGACAGACTCCTGGAATGTCACGATTCTCCAAGTCCCTTCACTGCCGCCCCCAAAGGAGGCCTGTCTGTGAAGATAAACGGGGGACTGGGGTACTCGGCAAGAACTCCAAGAATACCTGCAACTGCTTCTGTTTCAACCCTTCTCTCTCCCATTTCCCAAACCTTGCCACCAAATCAAAACGTGAGGAAATGCAAATGTCCCGCCAGCTGCCCAAGGGTTTATGTTTTCGAGCGCGTGTTTTAAACCCATTCAACCACACAGCACCGCCACGGTTTTCGTGGTTCCTCCTGTTACCTCCAGCAGCTGCTCACAAGCAATTAGTGCCATCAAGCATTTTAAACATTTTTCTTTTTAGAAATGTTTATCTTGACTACGAAGCATTTCTGTTGTATGACGATAATAATTCTGAAGACTCAGCAGATGGGTTAAATTTATTGAATGTACAGCATATGCTAAAAAAGATGCACATCTAAATTTATTTCACTTTTATTCTGGATTTGCGACGCCAATTTCTATACGGAATACTAAACACACCTGTCGGTGCCCGTCAGAGAGCAGTAAACATCAGATCGACGTAAATGAGTCCAAGTCTCCACTTTTAGGGTTGATTACAATTATTTTCTATGTTAAAAGGCTCAGACTCTCAGGAAATTAATTCCTCAAAACAAAAACACATCTTACAGACAAAGCCCCACAACCTTACAGTTTAAACATAATGATTATACCAATAAACTAATTCAAAATTAAGTTAGGACACAGAATAGCGATGTACAAATTATTGCCCATAAATCCTTCCAGGTGATACCGTTCTCCCAAACAGGACGAAAGACGGCGAATGAAACGCCGCGAGAGCTCCCACAGGGCAGCCGCCTGTGACTCCTCGATTGTCCCCTCCCCCCACCGGGCCCTCCCCCTGGAACAAGTAACAGCCAAGAGGACTCGTCACCAGCAGGTCTGGGCTAGAAAGACGGACACACTGAGAGCAGCTCCTCCTGAAGAAGGAAAATGCTCTCAGGCGAAGGCTGGTCCGTGCAGGCAGGGACCGAGGGCACGACGGGGGGCACGCGTCCTGGTGAATGGAAATGACTGTGGCCTGTACAAAACAGCGGTAACCCCTGTGACGGGTGGGAAAGGACATGCAGTTACGCTCAGTGGCAGAAGGGAATCAAAGGCAAAGCGAGTCACGTGGCGTGACATCCTGTGAAGATCACTTCGATTTTCAGGAAGTAGGAAAGCACTGCTTGGCCATGGGATCGATGCAGGAATGGCTAGAGCAGCAAGTGACAGGACAGGGCAAGCCAGCTAACACGCGGGAAAGAAAGAGGAAAACCAGACGCACAACAAGCGCATCACCACCAGGGACGGTTCACACGGAAAACCAAGAGTTTGGGGGCCGATTCCAACCCAAACGTATCACAAGTCCAGTAAACAATAAGCAGAACAGATATCCGACTAACACAAATAATGTCAGGCTGAGTCAAACATACACATCTATTGCAAATGTAAACAAACAAAAAAACCACAAGAAACAGTTTTGCCCAAAGAAAAACCCTTCTGCAACGTGAGGGCGTGCTGTGTTTACTGGGACGTGCCCACAGGCTGCTCGGTGCAGGCAGAAACACAGGCTCCCCAGACGAGCTCGGGGGCCCTGTGGCTCCTAATTGCTACTGTTGCCGCCGTCGGTTCAGTGCTGTCTCCTGTGGGTGCTTCCCGTGGGAACAGAGGGTTCCCGGACGCTTTGTCCGTCCCTGCCCAGACTTTGTGGGGAACCACGTCCCTCAGCGGGAACGCAGCGGCAGACATGGCTCCGACGTGTGGACACCGAGCGCTCCGATGCGCACTGGACACAAACCAGCACGCCTGCAGCCTGGCTCGTGCTGCATGAGCTCTGCAGGAGGCACCGCCAGGGCGGAGCGAGCACCCTGCTGAGAGGTAAGGAGAGCAATTACAGAGCACGGGCCCTCAGGGACACAGTGCAGCGACAGCCCCCCACCCCCGATTTCTGTGCTCGGGGTCCCCGCCACGAAATGCAGCATGTGATGAAAAACCCGTGAAACTAAGAGAACGTCTAGTCCAGAAAGTGTCCAGCCACGTAACGTGAGAAACAGGCGACTGTGGCTGGAGTGTTTCCGGACAGCCCTCGTGTGCTTAAAAGCAAATGTAAACAGATTCCTACAAGGATGACATTCAACACAAAAACCACACACACACACACACACACACACACACACACACACTCTCACACGCACGCGCACACACACGTGCACACACACGCACACACACGCGGACACACGCGTGCACACACACGCACACACGCGCGCGCACACGCACGCGCACACACACACACTCACACGCACACACACACACACACGCACACACACACACACACACACACACA
>PVJL010021167.1:0-10990 GCA_004026885.1 Lyroderma lyra
TTGGGGTGTGGGCGTGGCTGGGCGTGGGCATGGGCGTGGCTGGGGCGTGGGCGTGGCTGGGGCGTGGGGCGGCCCCGCCCTGCCGGGCCCTGTGGACCCCACAGGGTCAGCGCGAGCGGGCACCCCAGCTGTCTCCACACATTCGTCCGGAAGCGCACGGCTCGGGAAATGCCATGGAGCTTGGACGCCGGGGCTGGGGCGGTTCGGCCTGTGAGTATTTTCCCGGAGCCGAATGGGTCTCGGCGCGGACACCCCGGGCAGGGTGTGGGGGTGGGGGTGCCGCAGGGCTGTCTGGGCGGCTGTCGCCCCTCGGGCAGGGGTGGGCTCAGGGAGCCGGCGCCCTGCTCCTGCTGGGGAGATGAGCTGTCACATCGGGAATTCCATACGGATACTTACAGTGACAGGAAGGCAGAGGGACCACGGCCAGCCGTCCGGGAGGGGACAGGGCCAGCTGGGCCCTGCAGGCAGCCCACAGACAAAAGCTGCCTCTCTGTCCTGCAAAGCCCCTGTCCCCACTCACAAGGCCACCGTGTCCCTGGTCCTCAGCATCTGCTCAGGGGCCCCTGGGCTCCTCCAGCTCCTGGACCCGCCCGCGAATGTCACGGGCCAGCATGGGGCAGCTTCCGAGGCCACCGCTCAGCACATCTGTCAGGCCGACAGGAGTTATGGTCACCATGTCTCCTTCCCCCCATTCCCCTGTGTGATTAAAACCTGACGGGTCATTCCAAGGACCCCGACGGAGGCCGCGCCGGGGCGATCAGAGACCGCTGTTCTGGAGAGGGCGGCCGAGGTCACACATCTTCCCCGGCTAATTGGCGCGCTCCAGCTGTGTTCTTTAGAAGTCGGACGAGGTGCGCAGGGGGCCAGGTCACACTTAACATCATAGTGTCTCCTCAGCGGAATTCCCCAGAACTCAGGGATGGAGATCACGGGGAAATCACCAATAAAAAGAGGCACTTCGCCTCCTCCCCCTCCCCCTTCCTTCAGTCCTGTGTCTTGCACATGCGGGAGCCACGTGGGGACTGCTAACACGTGAAAAGTAATCACAGGTAGTAAAAGTGTCACCGCCCGGAGCACGGAAAAGCCTACAGAGCCCTCCCGGGGCCCTCCACCTTGGTCACGTTACTGAGCTGCTGACGTGTTTGCGGGAATTCCATACGGATACTTACAGTGAGAGGAAGGCAGAGGGACCACGGCCAGCCGTCCAGGAGGGGACAGGGCCAGCTGGGCCCTGCAGGCAGCCCACAGACAAAAGCTGCCTCTCTGTCCTGCAAAGCCCCTGTCCCCACTCACAAGGCCACCGTGGCCACGACGGTTGCTTCAGGTCTGTGGCTGCCCAGACGCGTGGCACTGAAGCTTACGTGTCCAGTTAGCATTGTCATCCCAGCGCGTCGTGACTAGCGCAGAGAATACGGTGCATTATGTGTCATGTCTTAGTAACAAGTCAATGCCACATGCTACTGGGTGACACGCTTCTACTTCATGTACAGTTCTATGAGTATACAATACCCGTCACGTATGTATATACATGCATACATAGGACACGCATACTATATAGGTGTGCACGTACACACGCGTGTCTGTGCCTTGTGTGCGTGTGCACATATGCGTGCAGCGGGGCTGGGGACGAATCGCTCCTGTTGCACGCAGTCTCGTGCCGAGAGGGGACATGGATCTCAGAGGTGGCGTGATCACGGCGCCGGCACTGGGCGCCCCTCGCGAGGAAGGAAGTCACAGGCTGACCTCGTGCCCCCACCGGGTCATATTCTGTTCCCGTAGTGTGACAGAGGGGAGGAGTACGTCCCCCAGGCCGGCTTCATCCCGGAAGGCAAGGCCGGTTCCCTGTTAGAAAGGGAATTTGTGAAACTCCATCGATGAAGCGAATGAGGTGAAAACCACTTCGGCCACCTCGGTGGACGCGGGAAGCCCTTGGAGAACTGCAGCCCTCTCCTGATGAGGTTCTCAGCAGTTAAAGTGACTGAGCCCTGTCCTCACCCAGACCACCACCTGCCGGCATGCCAGGGGGTGGGGGCAGGCTGCCGCCCTTGACCATCGGGGCCCAGGCGGGTATCCCGCCCCCAGCAGTGCGGCCGACGGAGGCCCGGAGGTCCCGTCAGAGCAGGGAAGGAGGGGAGGAAGCGCAGTTACTTTAACTTAGTGGCTTTAAGTCGGCTGCAGTATCAACAGCAAATAAAAACAGCGAATAAACCCAGGAGAACATGTGCATGTGAGGGGTCATCGTGGCACGTCCTTGAAGGACTTCGGGTAACACCGAAATGTGGCCAGACCCGACGTCCGATAGGAAGATTCAATGGCGTAGAGACAGCCACTGCCTTACACTGTGTTTGTGGGTTCCATGTCATTTTAATTAAGAATTTGACAGGTAACAGGATGAGTCTAAAATTTAGCTAAAATCAAATTCCTACTATACACCATACTTAAAAATTCATTTCTGGGGGATAAAACTGTAACTATGAGATGCACAGTGATAACTGTTTTAGAAACACGCTTTGAGAACATCTTATAACTTAGGGACACGATACTATTTCTTAAGATGCCAAAAGGCTGATAAAGTTGGCAACATGAAAATGAACATTTTTTGCTCACCCAAAAAAACAGTATAAAGGTTCTGAAAATACAAGCCATAATGAGGAGAAACATTTGCAAGACATACAGTCAAAAGAGAACATGAGATTGGCTCATAAGTTCCAAAAATATGTATTTTTTCTAATTGTCGGAGAAAGGCAAATGAAACTCAAATTGAGATCTCATTTCACACTCAATAGACCCAAAAAAAAAAAAATCTGTCCAAAAGCCAAAAGTAATGGGAACTGTCACTCACTGTCACAGGGAATGAAAATTAATGCCATCGCTGTGGGACGGTGTTTGCACTATTCAATGAGGGGTGGCCGGCAGGAGGCTGAGATGACACATCCCCAAACTCTGTGACCGTCCTGTCACGTGGCAGAGTTCAGGTGGCAGGTGGGTTTGAAGGTAGATCGGGCTCGTCGGCTGGACCACCCTGGGCTGCCCGTGCACCCAGTGTCCCCCCCCACAGGGTCCCTGCATGCGGAGAGGAGGAGAGGAGACTGAGTGTCAGGGTGACACAGGGTGAGAGACGCTCCCCTGGCGTCCGGCCATGATGGCGGAGGAAGGGCCGCGTGCCCAGCGATGCGGGCGCTCCGGAAGCGGGCACTGGCTGGGGTGCGTTCTCCCCGGGGGCCCCCGAAGGGGCCTGTGCTGCGCACACCACGGTGTCAGCCAATGGGGCTGCATGTCGGCCTTCTGCCCCCAGAGCCGTAGAGGATACACTGGTGCCGATTCTGTCCACCGAGTGTGTGGGGTGTCGTCACCACCGCCTGCACACGTAATTACACCCCCAGTCAACCGCCCACTCCTGGGAAGATGGCTGGGAGAGGCCCTGCAGACGCGAAGACCCAGCCGGGACTGCCGGCCGGTTCGCAGCTCCCTCGGGGTGTCCCTGAAATGCAATCACGTGCACGTGCTCATAGCACAGACCGGTCGGTGCCAGCCTGTGCGCCCACTGGTACCCGGCAGCTGGTTGTGTGCATGCCCAGAGCCCCCAGAGCCCCCCGGGCCCCGCCGCCCCGTCCTCTTTCCCTCGCACAAACACGGATCTCTCCTCCTTCACTGTGACTCGGATTACGTCCTGTGAACTCCACCACGTGGGGTCACACGGCGTGTTCGCACCTCTGTCTGCTCCTCACGTGACCTTGTACTCAAGCACATGTAATTGATAGAGGTAGATAGATGATGGATAGATCCATGATAGATGCGTGATAGATGCGTGATAGATGGATGCATGATTGATAGATGGATGCGTGATTGATAGATAGATGCGTGATAGATGGATGTGTGATAGATGCGTGATAGATGGATGCATGATTGATAGATAGATGCGTGACAGATGGGTGTGTGATTGATAGATGCGTGATAGATGGATGTGTGATAGATGCGTGATAGATGGATGCATGATTGATAGATAGATGCGTGACAGATGGGTACGTGATTGATAGATGCGTGATAGATGGGTGCGTGATTGATAGATGCGTGACAGATGGGTGTGTGATTGATAGATGCGTGATAGATGGATACATGATAAATGCATGACAGATGGATGCGTGATTGATAGATGGGTGATAGATGGGTACGTGATTGATAGATAGATGTGTGATAGATGCGTGACAGATGGATGCGTGATGGATGCGCAATAGATGGATGAATGATAGATGCGTGATAGATGGGTGCGTGATAGGTGGGCGCGTGATAGATGCATGATAGATAGATGCGTGATGGATGCGTGATAGGTGGGTGCGCGATAGGTGGGTGCGTGATAGGTGGGTGCGTGATATTAATAGATGACAGGTAGGTAGCTACATAGACGGATGGTAGGCAGATAGACAGACAGCTGACAGTGATCGACAACACCGTGCAGAGTGCACACACGACTGGTTCGGGGTGGTTTCCTGCCGGGAAGGGCGGTGACGGCCCCTTCCCTGACACCCTTGTCTACCGTCTGCTGCACTTACGAGCGTTGTTTCCCCATCAGTGTGAGCAGGTGTCCATTAGACTGGACTAGGAAACAGCACACGGCAGGCAGGCGTCACCTGTGGGGGTGGCCCAGGCGTGCGGGCCACCGTGGGGCCTGGCGGTCCCCGCCCTGCTGCATGGGGCCCCGCAGGCCAGCCGGCCCGTGTGCTCGGCCTGCGTCCTGTGGGGAGTCCGCGTCGTGCCGCCCATTCTGGCTCCGTGAGGACATGCGCATGGGGAAGGGGCTCCGTCGGGAGTGGGAGCGGCCCCAGGGGATTTACCCGTCATGACCAGGGAGTGGGACCCCAGACCCGCCAGCCTCGGGCACCCCCCTGCTGCCCCCAGAGCGTGCGGACGCCCGGCGGTCCTGCCCCCCGGCCTGTGGGGCCCGCTCCTCCGCGGCTGAGCCCTGCGAGCCCGGAGCACCGGGCCTCTGATCAGCACCCGCGACATTCATGGCGATCTGCTCCGCGGGAGCCTCACGGCCAGCCACAGGGCACGCGTCCACGTGCTCGGGGACGGCCTGCCACCCACCACGGGCTGGACGCAGCTTGCAGGCGGCGGAGGGCAGCTGTGGCCCGGGGCGGGGGGCACCGAGCGCACTCGCAGGGTTCCTCCGTGTTTGGGGTGAGGGACGGTCCACTCCGCTCACACAGAAAAGCGCACATGGGCGTTCACAGTGGCCACAAGGTGGGGACAGTCCAAATGTCCACCGCCTGGGCACTGGACAAAGTGTGACACAGGGTTACCCCTTCCGTGTGCGACGCGAACCAGGTGGCGGACGGGAACCTCTGCTGCCAGGCGGCCAGCTGAGAGCAAACCCACTGGCTGCACAGCGGGAAGGACACACCGTCACGGGGCACCCTGGCCTGTCACACTCCTGGTCACGGACGCACGTTCCCTCCATCCAACTGTCCAAAACGGAAGCCTCCCCGGGCCTACCTCCCCCCGCTCCTGCACCCAACACTGCCCTCAGGTCTGGGTCCCAGGGTCTCCGGCCCCGCCCCCGCCCTGCTCGCGGCCCCGCCCCCTCCCCGGCCCCGCCCTGCTTGCAGCCCCGCCCCACACCCCAGCCCCGCCCCGCCCCGCCCTGCTCGCGGCCCCGCCCCCACCTCACGGGGGCCCCCCCTGCTCAAAGCCCCGCCCCTCCCTGCTCATGGCCCCGCCTCCCGCCTCCCAGGCCCCGCCCTCGGTCCCGCCCCTGCTCCCTGCGGCGGCTCCACAGCCCAGGGCACTGGCTTTGCTCCCCTGCTCCAATCGCCACAGATCAGAGACGCGAACCTGACCGTGACCCCCGCAGTGTGAGGTCATGCTTGGTTCCCTGTTGCCATCCGGAGAGAACCGTGGTCCCGTGGCCTCTTCTCCCCGAACACCCCGTGAGCTTGGGCCCCGAGCACGCCCGCCCTGCGTTCCCAACGGGCCTTCCCTTTGAGGGCGCACCGTGCTGGGCCACTTCCCCTGATGCTGGACACTGACCCCTCCGAGAGCAGGGTCCCCCCGGCACCACGTCCCCAGAGTTCCCCATGTCCCTGTCCGGCTCCCGAGCTCAGTGCAGCCACGCAGGCCACAATGCCCTCTTCTCTGGGCACCGCTGGGCTCGGGGTGGGCCCTCCGAACGCCCACGGATGGATGGACAGAGCCGCGGTCAGCACGGCTGGGCCAGGAAGGACCCGGCGCCCGGGACGGGGTGTGGAGATCAGCAGGGTGGGCACCTCCTCCTGCACAAGGTCGGGGAGGGAACCGCAGGAGGAGAAGCTGGGCTGCGCCCTGGCCCCGGGCTCCCGGTGGCTTCTCAGGGCTCGGACGGGCCAGCAGGGAGGAGACAGGGCTCCAGCAGGCCCTGCGGCCCAGGCTGAGCTGCACCGTTCCCAGGGCCGAGCCAGGGCTGCGGGCAGGGGGGACCTGGTGGCCTGCCCGGCGGCGGCCCAGAGAAGGGGCTGGTGCCACCTCTGCTCCGTGGCCCCGGGAGACGCGCCCGGGCCACTCGCTCTGGGCATCAGTCACCGGCTCCTTCTCAGGGGCCACCAAGGCGTCATCACTCAGGCTCACGGGACGCCCATGTCCCTCCAAACTCAAGTTCAACTGCGTGTCATTACCGAGCTGGTGGATGGAGCACCGGCCTCCGTGCTGCGGGTTGATCTCAGCGTGAATTATTCAGGGGCCGTTTAATAATGCAGCGGCCACACTGTGCGGGCGGGCAGCGCCGGTGCGAGCGCGCTGATTGCGGGCAGCGGCGGGCGGCCGGGCTCCCTCTGCTCTGATCTGCAGGGCGGGCTCGTCCGCTCGCCGGACGCACCACAGGTTTCTCTGGTTTAATGAGTGAGACGGGCGGCGGGTAGCGCCTCTCCTTCCCAATTTCCTTAATCATTTGCATCTGACAGGGTCCCTGGGAGAAATGCTGACCCGCATGGCCGTCTCCACGGAAAAGCAGGTGCTGTCCACGCGCAAGCGCCCTTTCGCACCTGTCCCAGGTGTGCGGCACACCTCCGTGCTGCCACACATGCGGGAATGGTGGGCTCCTGTCCCTCTCGGGAAGGGACGAATGTCCCAGCTGCTGCTCGTGCCACTCAGAGCCCCCCAGCAGGCGCTCTCCCTGCCTCCCTGGGGAGTCCCAGCCCCTGGCGGCCTGTCACAGCCTAGAGGTCACCCAGGAGCCAGCGGAGAGGCAGACAGGTTTTGAGTGGGGGTCACGGTTCCACAGCAATTCCACGTTAATCAGCACGAGGTCCACCCAGGAGCTTAAGCCACCAGCACCTGGTCTGGGGCTTGGTGCTGTGGTGCTGCAGCCTCAGCCACATTCCCAGCACCAGCCCTGACGTCCCCAGGTCCTCCACGCCCCCAGGTCCCCCGCACCCCCAGGTCCCCAATGCTCCCAGGTCCCTGATGCCCCCAGGGCCCCGACATCCCCGGGGCTCCAACGTTCCCAGATCCTCCATGCCCACAGGTCCCCGACGCCCCCAGGTCCCTGATGCCCACAGGTCCCCAATGCCCCCAGGGCCCCAATGCCCCCAGGTCCCTTGCTACAGCCATGGAGGCTCTAAGACACGTAGGATCCGGTTTGCAAATGCTGTGAAGCCAGCGCATCAGCCAGGTCATGGACATTAAATCCATGAGACGTCAGGGCCAGGTCCTCCCACCCACATCTGAGGCCCCGAGAGGACGGTGGGAAACTCGCAGGATGCGGGCCTGGGGTGGGGGTGGGGGGGCGTCCGGCCTGGGAGGGAGACCCCTAGCTTGTCCTTAACGGGGACCCTCTGGAGGGTGAAAGGGCAGCGTGACGAACCGCATGGGAAGCACAGACAGAAAGCAGGGCCGTCTGCGGTGGGCTGGCCACGGGTCACCAGCCCAAAACACACCTGGACGCCTGTCACTGCCTGGGGGTGTCAGGACGCCCAGGCTCTTTGTGGCTCATCTGTCCACAGATGGGAGCTGGGGGACGCAGGGAGGACTCCCCAGGCCCCCCACAGTCTCAGTCTCTCCAGGACCCCCTCACACTGAGGGCCCCGGGGGTGGGGCAGAGATGACCAGTGTGGACAAGACACAGCGTTTCCAGGGTGATGTCTGGAAACAGGGATGGCGAGGGGGCCGGAAGGGCAGGTCTAGGAGGAGCCATGCCCACAGTGATAGCAGGCGGTGGGCGGGGCCTGAGCTGGTGGGAGGGGCCTGGTGGTGGGCGGGGCCTGAGCTGGTGGGAGGGGCCTGTGGGGGCTGAGGTGGTGGGAGGGTCTAGCGCTCCCCCTGTGGGTGGATGGGGCAGTCCCCAGTGCCTGTGGGACCCCACTGGCTTGAGTGGAGACCGTGCCGGTGGGCGGGTTGTGTATGGGTCACCGTGTGGCTTTCTCTAACAGCTCGGCAGATGGGACAGCGATAACCAGCCTGAAGGTCCGGCCAGGTGGGTGCGTCACCACACCTGAGCTCCATGGGACCCGTGAACTCTGGACCACGCCAGGAGGGACAGAGACGGGAGCCGGGGGAGTGAGATGGAGCCATCAGAGGGCATCTCTTTTCAGCGTATCAAAGGAACATTCTGGGAACAACGAGATCTCCAAAGCCAGGAGGCAGCGGTCCGCCAGTCGGTTATTTAGATTTTAGATCCGCAAAGGCTTCCAAGTCTTTCCCAGGGGGCCCGAGGGGTTGGGGTCGATCTACTGATACACAGAAAGGCAATAGCTGAGCAGGAGGACGGGGACGTCACCTTGGTCGTGGGGGGATTGAGTCACGTGTGACATCTGGTGTGTATCGGGGCTGCCATCAGATTGGCAAACACTATGAGGCATGGGCTGGGGACACCGCCCCCTGACTTCACAACCCAGACAGAAATCGAAGCCACCAGGAGGCCACCACTAGGAGCACATGACATTGTTCACACGTCTAATGTCCAACCTCCTTCCAGAAACAGAAGCTTCCGGTGCCTCCCCTTCACATGGTGGGAAATTCAGCTGCAAAGACCTTGCTCCTGGCCACACTCTCCACCACACACTCCCGCGGCCGATGCTTCCCCCTGAGCCGCTCAAGGACAGACAGACAGCGACGGAGGGGACGGAGCCACCTTCCCACGTCTTTAGTTGGGGTGCCCGGCCGCATGGACCCAACTTACTATAAACGGCTTCAGGAAGATGGTCACCCACCCTGTGTCCGTGAAGAGGGCGGCGCGTTGGAGGGGTTCCCTGGGCTCCTTGGTCATGTGCTCACGTCACCTGCCCGCCACCCCTTCAGGGGAGCCAGGAGCCGCCCCTGGGGCTGGGACCTCGGCCGAGGTTCATGCGTTAACATGCGCGGCCGGCGTCCCCAGCCGCCACTCGCTGTGCGTCCTGCCATTTGCTTTGTTTACCCATCGCCGGACGGAAGGTCTTGAAATATTTACAAGCATCGATTCTGCATTCCTCCAACATTATTAACAGGGAACCAAAAGTTATTTCATACCCTCACTTTGTCCGTTGCCAAAAGGACGCGAGGGACCGGGAGAATGTCACAGAAGGCAGTGGTGACATCGATTGCAGATCCCACCAGCACCTGCAACTGAACAGCCTGAGGGACAATGGAGCACGCGGCCCGGCAGCCCACTTAAAGGCTGGTCCCTCGCGCCAGGGCGGAGCTGACCCCTGGGACGTGTGTCCCCACCAGAGTCCCCACCTCACAGTGGCGGGTGATGGCCGTGGAGGGGTCGGTGGGAAAGCAGGGCAGCTCGCAGAGGAAGGTCACGTCCATCACTTAGATTTCCTCCAAGACCAATCGGTGGGGCTTGGAGGTCTGCACGGCCACTTACACCGCGGAGTGCAGGCTCCGACTGCAAACCTGCACGGGGACAGATGTAGCCGCGGACCACGTCCTCGCGTCACCTGTGCTTGGGGTGACAGAGGCCTCAGACCTGGCCTAGCAAACGCGAGGTGACGGCCTCCCTCCACACACCCAGCCGCCCCCCACAGCCCGGCGATGCCCATGTGAGACCCCAGACCAGCGTGTCACCTCACGGCAGGGGTTCAGCGAGCTCCAGACTCACGCCTCCGGCTGTGCCCTTGACCTCTCCACCTGCTGTGTCATAGTTACCTCCAGTTCTGCTCCTCTGCAGTCTGGGAAAGGCCATCGTAAGCGAGGGGCTTGTGACCCCCCGGAGCCCCCTCCTCACGCTCTCCAGCCTGCAGCCAGGCGCAGCCGTGCGGGCACGCCGGGGGTGTTACTGGACTGTCCGCCAGGCGTTTATTTACAGGGCGGGGCTGGGTCAAGACCTGGCGTGTGAGCCCAGTCACGGCCGCGGCCGAGCACCAGGACCCTGTGTCCCTCTCGGCGGTCAGGCACGCTCCTCAGTGGCTCCTACGTGCTTGGTAGTTCCGACGCCACTGACTGTATTTCCCCGGGCCTGAGACGCCCCGTGTATGAGGTGACCCCCACTTTTTGGTCTAAGGATTTTAGACAAAAGCAGCGTCTCGGACACGGGGAGACACGGAGGGGGACATCGTTTTCAATTCCATGTCCAATTGCTGGCTTTGCTGTAAAAACAAGCTTGGTATTTACCTTCCTCCAACAATCACGATGAATGTGACATTAATCCTAGTAATTACTCTACGAACTTGGGGACGTTTTGCATAATCGATGACGTTGTGTTCAGAGTGTGTGCTTGCATCCCAGCCCTCAGTGTCATTTGTCCCCGTGCCTTAACGTCCTGGCTCAGAGTCTTCAGTTCGGTGTTAAAATTAGGGGTGACAGTCAGCATCGGGGTCTCTTCCCCAGGGGACAAGATGCCACAATTTCGTCATCGAGTGTGCTCCTTGTCAGACCCGGACCGTCCGCCCCACTCGCGCTGCTGAGAGTTTTTGCGTGAATGAACACGACATTCTTGTGCGACGCTTCCTTTCCGCTCCCGTTTCAGCGGTTTGCGAACCTGCTCTGCTAACACGGGGGTCACACGGGACCTTTCGTTTCTTTTTAAAATCAAAGTGTC
>PVJL010021168.1:0-10983 GCA_004026885.1 Lyroderma lyra
TGCCGCACGATGACACGGGCACAGGCTTTGCCAGCCTCCGCCCAAGGGCTGCAGCCGAGGAGGAGGTTGGGCACGAGGGACGGACGGCTGGGCCAGGGGGCGGGGAAGGGGCCGGTTTGCCGAACCGGAGTCAGCGCGGGCCGCTTTGGGACAAAGGACAGAACACAAACCAGCAGGGCGATGTTCCCTACGTGCAGGCTGAGGCTCACAAGCTAAGGTCCCGGGAAAGGACGGTGGCCTGTTTGCGGGACCGACTTGGTTTTGGCTGCGGTGCCGTCCAGCTGCCCGGTGTGCTGGGGGCCAGGTGTGGTTTTCCGAAGCGTCCTGGAGCTTATCCGTGCACACAACCGATGCGTACACCGGTGTCCCCCACCCCATGCCCCGGCCCAGCAATGACTTTCATACTTCAGACTTGCTCCCTGCATTAAAACAAACACAAAACAGGATTTTTGTTTCTATGGGGTGCTTATGGAAAACCAAATAGCAATCGTCGAGTTTTCCCGAAGACCCAGGTCTTCTCGGAGTGATACTGAGTTACACACGTCGCAGAAAATCGGTTTTAATAACCGGGCAGATATCAAGACAATTCATAATAGAGCGGTCCGTGTTCACACTCTGGTTCGCTGTTGCTCTCGAGAGAGATTTTGGCACTGAACTCGGGTCGGTTGTGCCTTCCAAGTGCCGAGAACACAAATCTGACGATTTCTGGTACTTTCCGCAGTGAAACGTCGTGGAGGGTGTTAGCTGACATTTTGCTCGCTCTGCCTCGCTGAGCGTGACCTAAATGTCTGGTTTTTATTCAACTTTGTGTTCCCTGGAGCCTTCAGCTGTACCTACCACAGCTCGGGGGCTCACTTCCCAGCCTTTTCGGGGAGCCTTTCCTGGTCCGGGTTGCTGGTTTTCCTCCAGCCACCTCCCTGGTGGTCAGCACAGGTTCCTGTGCACTTAAGCGCCCACTGGTGTATTGCACGAGGACTTACGGGGGCAAGTTCAACACGCTTTGTTTAAAGACCTTTGGAGTTTAAGTCCTAAGACATTATCGTCTCTTTCTCCTTTGATGAATGCTGTCTACTCCATTCATACGGGAAGTCCACTCCCCACTTTGGCTTAGTAGCCTAAAGTGGGAAGAGCTACATTGGCTTTTTTATCCCCAGGTTTTCAGTCGTGGACACCTCTCCATGGACACCTCCGCCCCGGGCTTCCTCCTGTTGGAACTGGTTCTGCGTTTGGCTCGAGTTCCATGTAGGCGACACAGTGAGTCTGTTTCTTCACGTTATTTAATGTCGAATGAGAAGATCGGGCTGTGTGCTCTGAGACGAATACAGCCCTAGTGTTTGATGTTTACATGGTTTTCACTATCGTGTGGTATCTTTTAGGTTATTTCTTCTGCGGTCAGTCTCTGCCTCATTTTTCTTGGTCATATGTCAACAAAATCTGCTTCAATTTGGGGAGGTTTCTTGAAATGGGTTTCTCAGTATTAGAAACTACAGGAATAAACCATGCAAATTGTAATAATAACTAATATGTACTAATATCCCACGTGCCGATGTTTTCAAGGGTCTTGTGCGCATTCTTTTTATTAATATTTAATCGTCACAATGCCTTTATGAAGTACTCTTATCCTTATTGTATGATGAGAAACAGACTCCTGGAGAAGATCTTGAAGTTCCCCTCACTGCCCAAGGTCAGGATCCATGGATCCTCTCCTCTGTGTGTTGACTTCTATTATCTTTCACACGTCGCTTTGTGTTAAAAAGGTATAAAGGTATTAACACACACTTGCTCTCATTGTATGAATGTCTGCATTCTCCTCTCATGACCAAACATTTATTTAAACAAGATTTAAAATTTTTGCCTTACATTGTCAAGATAACGTTTATAAATTTAACTATAAATATTTATTTCAATGCAATCTCATGTTACTAACGCATAGTCTGATTTCTGAAAATACAATACGAGTATGTAGGTCCATAGAGCCGCTGGAAGTCGGAAGGGACTGTGTGTTGCGGTTAACGAGCTTTGTTTTGATAGGCGCAGTGACGTCATAGGGCTATAGGAAGGGCACGTTCCCGAAACATTGAGCGTCTTTGTAGGATTCAGTATTGGATTTTTAATAGTCATTCAATTATTTAATACTTTCATTTTTTTTAACCATATTCCCAGAATTAAGTGAAGCAAGTAAATGTTCTCGTATGTGCGAAAATGAACGTGTATTCAGTCTGCTTACAGTGCTCAAAACATTTGTCCTGGTACTTCAATGAGAAAGCAAGAGACACATTTGTGCTCAGTTAATTTATTTGAAAAGTTGCACATCCTGCTGCATAAATCACCTGATTTAGTTTCACAATAAGCAAGATGATAAAACACATGAGAAACCTCCAGAAGGTATGGGACTGAGACTGAATGGGTAATTTTGTTAGAATTGCAGTGTTGCTTCTTAAGTTAACTTTAGATTATTTCCTCTCGCGTTAAAATGGTTATTTCCAGGCAGCTTTCTAAACAGTATTTTAAAGTTCTGAGATCATAGTGTGACAAAGTGGGGGCGTTCCAGAGTTACTCGTACTAATTCTCATTTCTCTGAAGTGGTAGCACAATTAAGAGCAAAAATATTCCTACCAGACATAAAAGAAGTGACATACGAGGTCGGACAATTAAGTTTGCGAACTCATCCTAGAAAAAGTGCCACATCCCTCACTGCTGACTATCACTACAGTCACCTTCAAAGGACTCCCCTTGGGAAGCTGTGCACCGACGCCAGCGCCCAGTCCACTGGCCACCAGAGCGGTCGTCTCACCTTGCTCAGGTCACGACACCTTGCCGAGTAGTTCATACAGAGCTGCCAACGTAAGTGCACGGTGGCGAGTTCATGAACTTAATTGTCAGATTTTGGGGACAACGATGAGATCTCTTTTCTAACTTTTTGTGGTTAATGCAATGATTTTAACTCAAACATAGTGTTTAATGGATTTTTTGAATATATTCTATCATTTCATCTATGGAAAATTTTTATCACAATGGTCGTCAATGGTTAACATTTATGTTTTTATACATTTTTATTTTTATTTGATGGTTGACAATACATGTATAAACTTTTATACTTTGAATGTATTAAAAGTTTAGTTTCACTGATTTTTAAATTTTAAAGTAAAATACAAGCATTAAAAAACAAACAAAGACCAGAAAAGAATGAGTCCGGAAGGCACTGACTGAAGTTGGGCAGGGGACAGGGTTTGAAGACGAGAATGTGAAGGCTCAGCGTTTTATTTCTTTTCAGTTTCATGGGGCTGTAGTGGCCACATCCCATTGTGTGGGTTGGAGTGCACAACGTAATGACTTCATATGGATCGTGAAAGGGTTACCCTGATGCATTTTGTGAACAGCATCACCTCACAAAATTACGCATCTTTTCCCGTGATGAGAACTTCTAAGGTCTTTCCGCTTAGATCCTTTCGGCTATACAATACAGTACTGTTAGCTACGGTCAGCATGCTGTGCAGGCCCTGTCCTCAGCACTTATTTATCTTAAACTGGACACTTGTGTGTTTGACCACCTTCACCTGTTTTCTCTAGCCCACCCTCACCCCCTGCCTCTAGCAACCACCTGGCCTCGGGTTTCTGTTCTCGTCTTCTATTGATTTGGGTTAGTTGTGTGACCGCTGCAGCGGGTAACAGAATTTAGCCTAGTTTGTCAGTAGAACATAGTCCATTTTGTTCCTTATATTTATGAGCCCATCATTTTTAGGGTCTATTTATGAGTGAGATCATATTTGTCTTTCTCTGTCTGATTTATTTCACTTGGCATAACCCTCAATTTACATCCATGTTATTGCAATGGCAGAATTTCATTCTTTTTATGGCTGAATTAATATTCCATTGCATATTCCAATTAGTATGCCACATTTTTTATCCATTCAATCACTGACGGATATTTAGGTTGTTTCCATGTCTCGGCTATTTTAAATAATACTGCAGTGAACATGGGGTGCAGATTACTCTGTGAGACAGTGATTTCATTTTCTTCAGATATCTACCCAGGAGTGGAATTGCTGGGACTCTAACCTGGTATAATCAATGCCAAATAGTATGAAGGTTCCTCACAAAATTAAGGCAGTAGATCCAATCAGCCATTAAGCTGAGATTCCCCTAAATGGAAGTGGGCGTAGAACTTATCTCTGGCTTGGATGCACGGACAAGACATTTGATTCAATGGAATACAACCATTCCATTATTTGCTTTGGTGGAAAATGGGGAAAGACCTATTTATTCCCAGATGTCCTTCTCTTAGAGCAGGGGAGAAGGCGGTGGCCAGTGGTGGTGTCACGCAGCCCTAGGCCCATTCCGATTCCCAGGCAAATCCTCAGTGTCCTGGTCCGCAGCGTGTCTGGGTTCTGCATGGTTTAGTGTCCTCCTTAGTTGACTTTCCTTCAGGCATCCTCTGGGCTGCGCTTTGAACTGTCCTGTGGGTGTGGGTGGTTTTCTCCATTTAGTTTATGACATCCGGGTTGTTTGTCATTAGAAGTATGTTTGTTTCCTCCCTTCCCTCCCTCTTTTCTTTCTTTTTCTCACTGTCATTTAAGACTTCAATGTGGACGCCAGAAGATAGAGGGGAGAAAGACGCACGTGATAGTCTGTCACTTCTCTGGGTGGTGCCGTGAAGTCCTTCCGACGTGGCTCAGGGTCGGGATTTCCTTCTGCAGAGGCCTGCCTTCGAACTGTCCACTTCTGTTCACCGCGGTCTCCGGTAGGAGGCGAGGGGCCTGAGGTTTCCCTCAGGACCCCCTCCCACAGTGGGAAGCGCAGGATGGGGAGCACTGGGCATGGCGTGTCTGCTGCTTCGGGGAGAGGCCGGTACGTGCAGCGCTGCTTCTGTGAGTCCGCGGAGCTGCTGTCGTATGGACACGATTTGAAAGGGAAGCTGACCATTTCGAGCCAACTTTTATTTTACCATTTTATTACACAGACAAACGAGCAGACGGACAAAACCAGGCAACACGAAATAAAAGGGGATGTGAAGAGGCGGCCTCAGGTCATTGCGATGGGCTCGACGACACAACATGCTTCCTGTTTCCCAGCTGATTCTAAGCTAAAAGTGACCAATGCTGCTTCAAAAAGAAAATGGTTCTACCCAACAGAGCTACAGCGAGAGCCAGTGGAGAGCAGGGTGGAGCAAGTGCCGTCCAGGACGCTGACACTGGGGAGCGCACAGACTTAGGGAAACGGCGTGGGAGGTGGCACAGCCTTTCCGATCGGAAACACAGGAGCCTGGTGTGCCCAGCGGAGCTGTATTTTTCGTTTTCTCTGCACCCGCCTTCCTTTTGAATTGCTCTGGTGTCAGCAGGTTTCTCACCTGTGAATCAGCAATTCTGGAAGAAATACAGATGGAGGGAAAGAAACGGGATTTGGGCTTTTCACGACGATGGCACCGACAGCAAGGGGGGGAGCCCCTGCCCTCCCGGCAAAGGCTCCGAAGGCCAGGACAGCAGCGCCCACAGGCGTCTGCGGCCACAGCGAGAGGAAGGTCCGCACATCCCCGCCGTCTGCAGGCCCAGATGCCATGGCCCGAAGGCTGCCCGGGCATCCTGGGCACAAGCTTGTCCACTCCGCCCTCACCCAGTGCCCCCGACGACTGAGTCAGCCTGAAGACAGAAGACAACCGTGTGTCCGTGTCGTGGACGTCCAGGCCAACAAGCAGCAGAGCAGACAGGCTGTGGGGCAGCTCTGTGACGCTGACGTGGCCAAGGCCAGCACCTCATCGGGCCCGAAGGAGAGAAGGCGGCCTCTGTGCGACCGGCCCCTGACTGTGGCCCACAAAACTGGCATCGTCTCCACTGAGCCCAGCTGGCTAATTCCAAATGCAAAAAATTTTCCCTGTTTGACAAAAACAGATTCGCGAGTGAGATCATTCGGTCTTGGCACCGTCACGTGCTACCTCCCTGTCCTGAGGACACGCAGGGGCGTCACGTTTCACGTTTACCTTGCAGGGGGTTCATTGTAGTGCGTCCGGGGAGGCTGGCTGAGTTTTAAAAGCCGGAACGCACCACCACCCCTCACTTCCCCAGCTTCCTCCACAGCCTCGCCGGTTCTGCTTCCATCAACATCTTTCTTCTTCGTCCTTAAGATCGATTGCAGATGCCCATTTCCAATTGGGGGGTTAAAGACGGAGCAGACTCTCTGTTAACTGGAACTCAAGCAACTGGCACTCTCAAGCAACCAGCAAAAAAAAAATCAAAGAAATAATACTGCATGTATCCGGCACGGGTGCCGGGTCACTGAGAGTCCCCTGTACACGGAAAGGCTCTTGGAGCCTCTTGCTGAGAAGCGGAGTGGCCACGACTTCTGGTTTAGTGTTCACAGATGCCCCCGACGTAACCTATCTTTCCTGTGTGTCCTGTTTCCCAGCCTTGTTACAGACGAAGACAGTCTGGAAATAGACAACTGTCCCCAGAAACTGCCCCCTTTTGTGCACACGTTGTCCGAACCCGTTGGCCGGGTTTCCGTGCACAGACCTTGACGCGATAGAACAGAGACCGGACTCACGGCTCCCCCAGGGCAGCCTGGGAAGTAAGGGTTCCCATGGCCTCTTTCTGCCCTCTCCCTCCTTGGTGGTCCCTGGATGTTCTTTCTTGTCAGCCCCCCCAGCGGTAGTGGGGGGCACAAGGGGGAGCACCAGGGGACTTTGTGTACAGTTACAGATACGGCTTTCTGGACTTTAATTTTGGAAGCTGCAGCCCAGGGTCCTCGGGATGTATTTACACAGATGTGGGGAACACAGCTGTAACCGGCTACCGCTGGCCTCGTGGTCACCTTTGCCTTACAGCGATCTCTGGGCGGTACATTAAAAATGATTGTGTGAGACGCCCCTTCCTAAGACACCGTGTTTTTATTCCACACCGTCCTTCTGGAATGTAACAAAACCCATATTCTTAAGACAAGGCATGTTTACTTAGTATTATGTGATGGGGGGGTTCGGGGACCTGCGGTGTTCTCTTGCGAACGTCAGGGCTCTCTGCGACGTACAGGGCCTAGCTCACGCATCCCTAGTGCGCTGCCTAACCTAACCCGGACAGGGTTGGAACTGACTTTCGACATAATGTCAGCAACTAGCAGTAAAGAGAAGAATACACCCTAACTGGTTTTTAGGGTTCAAACTTGGACACTCAGAACAATATTTTCAGAAGGTCATGTTGCAAAAGACACTCACAGAAATATTTTTAAAAATATGAAAATGGATAATCAGGCAGCAATATCGTGAAGACGAGCAGCAGATTTTGTCCTGCTTTCCGTGAGCTGGTGACGTGCGCCCCTGCGAGGCGCGTTGTGAGGACGCGCTGACACGTTCCATCCTGCCGGGACGGCCCTGCTTTCTCTCCTGTTTTCTACCACACGGAACTGAGCAGGGGGCTCCTCCTGCTGCTTTCGTTCAAAGATGCTTTCTGTTCCTTCCGAGTTTGGGGGGGGTGGGTCCCACTGCTCTGCCAAAGGCCGCCTCCGGGGGAAGCCCGCCGGGAGGTGCGTGCGCCCCGCGGCCCCCACCCGCCCCGGGGCGGGCCTGCAGCAGTGACAGGCCGGGGTCTGCATTCAGCAGGCTCGGGGCGCGCTCCTCAGGGTGCTGCGGGCCTCCCGCCGCCGTGCCTGATGCCTGCACCCCAGAGGCCGCCTCCTTCCTCACCTTGGTTCCCGGGGGGAAGCGTTGTCTGTGACGGTCCATCAGGACTGATCCGCTCCCAGCGGGACCCTTGTTAGCATAATTGCAGAGAAAGGAGCAAAAAAAATTACCTGCAGAGGTGTTCCCTTTATAAGAATATGTCATTTGGATGGAAAAGGCACTGCGGGCATTTCACTAATTCTAGTAGTTCAAGATTTCTTTCATTTTCATATTCTCGACCTTTATGTCTCCTGTATTTGTACGCACTGGAACCCCTCCTGGCCTCCCATAAGCCCTCATCGTGATTCCTGTTAGCGTAATCGCCACCCCGAGAAGTCGCAGCCGGTGCTTTTAAAGCCTCTCGGACAATCCCTGTGCCCTCTGAATCGCCGTGGTCGTACCGTTGGCTGGCTCACGACTTGGGCAAAACCAGCATGTGGAGGAAGGTGGTGGTGAGGTCTCTCCTCAGGGGAGCCACGGAGTCACTAATCCTTCTGCACTCCGTTGTCGGAGAGGAACCTGGGACGTGGCAGCTTTCGTGGGCGTGGGGGGACACGCTGTCAGCCTGGAAATCCAGGTGAGGTGAGCCGAAGGCCTATGCTCCGACGAGTCGAACTTCTACTTGCTAGAAAAATGATGCACTTGAACTTCTAAAAAACAAAAGGAGGCTTTGAATTTTCTGTGGATAGAAGGGAAAGGAAACAGGGTTCGTATCCCTAGTTAAAAAAATAGGTAAGTTTAATGTCAGTGTCCAAAGTGAAAAACCCGCATGGCCTAAGACGATCGTGGGACGGGAGAGTCACACATGGTGGCCCACACACGGCCCTTCCTCGTAAATCTGTAATGGTGTGGACTTTTTGTGTCTCTGCACAAGGGTCAGAAATAGGCACAACGTCAGGAAAGTGACTGAAGTGGTCCAGGGCTTTGTGTGACCCAAATTGTAAGAAAAAAGGTAATTTTTAAAAAGCATGAGCTCTAATTGGTCCCCAAGACACATGTTGACAAATGTCAACAAATGGAATTAAGGTTCCCTGAGTATCACTCAAGTGAGACGTCTCACCTCCTTCTCGCACTCCAGTAAAAGCGTGGCTGTGTCTTTTGGTAACATTGCTCTTGCCCAAGTTTTGTTGTTGTTTTTTAACGGTGTTGTCTGGCTCTTGATTTTTGAAGACATCATTTTCACGCTCGTAGTTCAAATACACGCTTGTTCTGAAGAGGAGAAATCCCGATGCAAACACGCTCTTGTTCGTTCTGCACATGTTTATCAGTTAACACCACGGCTGCGACCCCAGGCAGTGGAAATTCCAGGCAGGGGCTGCCGTAATCCGATCATCTTAACATAAAAACACAAAGCAAAACACACAACCAAACTCACATTTGTTTATCCCAAGTTAAAGTACATTTTTTGAAGTGAATAAAATGGCTTATGACTTAAGGTTACGTTTCATGAGGTTTTGATTTCTATTGATGTTAGAAAACAATTGGAAATAGAATGTATTTTCTTGAAGCCATTTCAGTCATGTTTTATGATTAGAGATATTGGGGAATTCACCGAAAAACCCAGATTGGGTTTATATGTGTGGTCTCACTTTTCTGCTCCGTACAGTATATTCTGTGATGTTATTTTGCTTAATTTAATGTGCATTAGTTAAGTCGTTTCATTTCCCAAAATACTTCCAGGAATCCTGATAGGCGTATCTATGTCCCAGCCAGGAAATGTGGCCCTAGACTACTCGCACTTATCTGCATGCCTTTTATTGCTGTGTTTGTACTAGATCCACCCAGGTAGCTGCTGCGTGTCCTCCCCATCTAGGTATGCAAGATTAGGATCTAATGTGGAAGACATAGGTGACGTTCTTGAGATGACACAAGGGTTTTATAGGGGAGATGTCAGCAAATTGGACACTGGAGGCCGGTCTTTGTTTAGCTCTTACTTACAATCATTTGTAATTTGCCTTATCACAAATAAGAGACCCAGAGAGAAGATAATGTCCCCTCTCACTCTCGGCTAAAGCGTCTCACAAGACCCAAATTCCCGTCGTGCATTCTCCACGTCTGATTTCCCATGACCGGATGTGGCAGGACTCAAAGATGCACGCAGTCACGAAACCCAATAAGAATTTTTACATACAAATCTCCACTGAAAAATGAAATCTTTCAAAGGAGGGGACAATTTGTGGAAATGCTGCGTTGTTCGTAATTCAGACAAACTTGGATATTAGGGTGTAGTTGTACCTGAAACTTGGCCACGAAGTCCGTTGTCCTGGCTGTTAGCAATGCAATCCAGTCTTTGTTGTCGTTGTTTTTTGTTTTTGTTTTTGGGGTGTGTGTGTGTGCGTGTGCGCGCGCACGCGCGCATGTGCATGCATGTGTGTGAGAGAGTGTATATGTGTGTCATTACCAAATGTTCCACTAGGTGCGATTATCCAGGACAGAGTGACTGAAAAAGTCAGCACGAACCCGGTGATCCCTTCCCAGGACAGTGGCAGATGTTTCTCAGGTGTGATCTGTTGGTGGAGAGACAGGTCCCGAAGTTAAGAGTAGTACTGTGCTTTTCCTTTCCGTGACAATCCTGGGACTGAGCTAGGGCGTCATGACCTTCTCTTCACTATGAGAATTCATTAAGGCTTCTCTATTAATATCTTTCCTTAGCTCTCTGTACCTAGATGAAATCAGACTATACATATTTATGAAGGGTATTTCAGTACCTAACAGATTTTACAAAATTTCCTTCTCTGTTGTAATGGTTAATTTTTTGTGTCAATTTGGCTAGGTCACAGTACCCAGATATTTGGTCAAACTTATTGTAAATATTTTTGTGAAAGGTTTTTTTGTTTTTGTTTTTTGGATGAGGTTAACATTTAAATTAATAAACCTCAAGTTAAGCAGATGACCTTCCATAGCATTGGGTGGACCTCATCCATGTACTTGAAGGCCTTGGCAAAATAACACTGACCCAGAAGAGGGGGAATTCCATCAGTAGACTGCCTCTGAACTTGAACCGCCATGCTACCCTGGCTGTCCAGCCTGCTGGTCTACCCTGCAGAGGTTGGACTTGCCAAAACCCCACAACTGTGTGAGCCACTTGCTTATTCATTTTGAATACATTCCTCTCTCTGTGACACTCACTTGTGTGCGTGCACGCACGCACATACACCCACATCCTATTGATTCTCTTTCTCTAGAGAACCCCAGTTAATGCACCTACCAAAGCTTTTGATTATTTCTCCTTTTTTAAAAAAAACATCTTTTGATATTCTCCCACACCCCGCCTTTACTGACATGTAATTGCCATATGACATTGTGTAAGTCTAACGTGGGGAATACAACGATTTGGT
>PVJL010021169.1:0-10984 GCA_004026885.1 Lyroderma lyra
CTGTTCCATTGGTCTATATTTCTGTTTTTCTGCCAGTATCATGCTGTTTTCACTATTGATGTTTTGTAATATAAATTGAAATCAGGAAGTGTAATGTCACCAGCCTTGTTCTTTTTATGTAGTATTGCTTTGGCAATTTGAGGTATTTTATGGTTCCATATCAATCAAATAATTCTTTTGTCTATTTCACAAAAGTATGAGATTGTGGGATTTTAATGGGTATTGCATTAAATCTGTATATTGCTTTGGGCAGAATGATCATTTTAACAATGTTAATTCATCCTATCCATGAACAGGGGATATTTTTCCACCTCTTAAGCCTAGTACAGGGGTTGTTCGCTGTCCGCTTGGCAGCCGGCTAGCCCCCGCAGTGGGCCATAATCAGGAACTGCAGGCTGCAACGAGGAACCCCAGGCCTGCGCAGGAGCCGTTCGTGAATGCGTTGTGTTTCCCAAGAGATCCTAGAGCCACAATGTCGTCTATGGAGTTCAATGTCCTTACTCTGCCCCGCTAACACTCAAAAGTTACACAGGCTGGCTCCCAAGCTCTGCCCCAACACGCCACTCCAAATTTCAGCTCCCCAGCCCAGATCCCCAACGACTCCCACTGTTCTGCCACTTTGCTAGGGCTTTCCCTCCAGTCACCTCTTGTCCTCTCCCCCTCCCATGCACTACACTGCTCCTGGATGGTCACCCACGATCAGGTCCTGTTGTGATCTGTCTTTGATCCCTTCCCTATCTCCAACTCGCCTCCTTCTCTCCAACTTTCAGGTGTTTACTTGCAATAGGTGGATTTCTCAGCTGTATTTGTTTTTGTCACTCAGAGTCCTCTTTCTTGGATCCTGGGGGCCGTCTATTGTGTTTTCTGGGAGAGGCTTTAGGGACCTCCTCTCCTGTCACCATCTTGCCCTCCAACCTCCAAGCATTGAAGAGATTTTTATGAACATCAACAAAATTAAAAGGTTATATTTAATTTGTGGAAGCAGAAACACTTAGTCATGTAATGTCTTCTCTTCTGGTTATTGGATGCCCCTGACTATTGACAGAATGTGAAAAGTTCATGAGGGACCTGAAAATCCAAGTTGGAAAGTATTATTCAAAGTGAGAAGTATTGGCATGGCAGATTAATGTAGCAGGGTCCAAGGCACACAGTTGCCCTGAACTTTGGGTTAGCTCTTCTTATACAGAAAATGTACAGGCAGATTCTTCATTATCAAGATGTGGTCAACTGTAAAAAATCACAGGTAGAATCGGGCCACTGTAAACTTTTCCTTGCAGCTAGTCAAGCTCAGGGAAGCTCGTTTTCCGAGATCAGGCTCACTGTAGCCAGAGCAGTAGCCATATGAGTTCTTTTATTTGTAGCTAACTAAGCTCAGCTAAACTTGGTTCCTGCTAGCCCCCTCAAGTTTATTTGTATTGACTCTTTTGCTGTCTAATCATTATCATCTGCACAAATTTACAGTTCCTTCTTGAGAACATGTGGGACACATAAAAACAATCACAATGCTGGATTTCATTTAACATCAAAATTTATTTCAACTTTCAAATTTAATTAAAACCTGGCACTATTACTGTGAAGAATCAAATTTCAATAAAATAAGTGTGTCAACTTTTAGAATTTTTTTAAGAAAAAGCAAAAGAAAAATCAAGATTTACTAAGCAAAGGACTAACAGAACTTTGAGTAGAATAGAAGTGTTGAGTTAAACAGGTGTTTTGAATTATCACTTTCACTAAAGGACAATCGTTTACGTGAATGGTATCTAACACTTTGGCTTCCCTGGGCCACATTGGAAATAGAATTGTCTTGGGTAACACATAAAATCCACTAGTACTAACAATAGCTCCTAAGCTATAACAAAAAAAATGCCACAAAATATTATATTTTAAGTATTTGTATTGGGCTACATTCAAATCCATCCTGGGCACAGGTTGGTTAGGCCTGCCTTATATGAAGCTCATTGGATATTTTACTTCTAAAACATTGGAAGAAAATTTTTAAAATTCATTTTTATTGTTAGACTTATTGGGGTGACATCTGTTAGCAAGGATAATAGGATTCAGGCATACAATTCTACAGTGCATTGTCAACTTATTGTATAATATGTTCACCACCCAGTGTGAGTTCTCTTTCCATCACCTTATATTTAGCTTTCCCTCCGTCCTCCCACACCCCCTCCCCTTTTTCCCCTCTCTAACCCACTCATTCCCAAATAAGCATTGAACTATTGATTATGTTCATGGGTTGGTTGGTTGTTTGTTCATTTCTTATCTCTTTGTTCCTTTCACTTTTATATTCCGCATATGAGTGAAGTCATACAGTTTTTTGTTTTTTCTGTCTGACTTATTTCATTAAGTATGATGATCTTAAGGTCCATCCATTTTGTTCCAAATAACACTATTTCATGTTTTCTTTTTCTTTTTTGCCTTTTTTTTTGTTTTGTGGGTAGCTCTCTACATGGGAGTTGAACCCAGGCCGCAGCACTGATAGCTCCGGGGTCTTAAGCCACTACACCACCAGAGAACTCCCTCATGTTTTCATATAGCTGAGTGATATTCAATTGTGCATATATACCACAGCTTCTTTATCCAGTCATCTGTCGCAGGGCACTTTGGTTGTTTCCATGTTATGTCCACTGTGAACAGCGCTGCAATGAACATTGGGGTACATAAGTCTTTGTGGACAAAGTTTTTCAGGTTTTTTGGGTAGAGCCCCAGAAGAGGGATTGCTGGGTCAAATGGGAACTCCATTCCCAGTTTTCTGAGGAACCTCCATACTGCCTTCAACAGTGGTTGTACCTGTTTTCATTCTCACCAGCAGTGTAGCAGAGTCCCTTTTTCTCCACATCCTCTCCAGCACTTGTTATTCCTTGTCTTGTTGATAATAGCCATTCTAACAGGTGTGAGGTGGTACCTCATTGTGATTTTGATTTGCATTTCCCAGATAGCTAATGAAGTTTAGCAGTTTTTCACATGTCTGCTGGCCATTTGTTCTTCTCCGTGGGAGAAGTGCCTGTTTAGTTCTTCTGCCCAGTTAATAATGGTGTTGTTTGTTTTTATTGTTATTAAGTCTTATTAGTTCTTTATATATATTTTAGATATTGGACCCTTATCTAATGCATTATTTGCAAATATTTTCTCCCATTCAGTTGGCTGTCTCTTGCCTTGTTCATTGTTTCTTTTCTTGTGCAGAAGCTTTTTAGTTTGATAAAATCCCATTCATTTATTTTTGCTTTTAATTCCCTTGCCTATGAGGTCAGGTTCATGTAGTTTTCCTTGAGTCCTAGGTCTATAAGTTTAGTACCAATGTTTTCTTCTATCCAGTTTATTGTTGCAGGTCTGAAATGAAGGTCTTTAATCCATTTCGAGTTAATTTCTGTATATGGAGAGAATTCACAGCTCAAGTTCATTTTTGCATATATTATTCCAGTTTTCCCAGCACCACCTACTAAAGAGGCTGTCTTTTCCTCATTGTATGTTCTTTGCTCCTTTATCAAAAATTACTTGTCCATAAATTTGTGGGTTTATTTCTGGGTTTTCAGTTCTATTCCATTGGTCTATATTTCTGTTCTTCTGCCAGTACCGAGCTGTTTTGACTATTGATGCTTTGTAATAGAAATTGAAGTCACGGAATGTAATGCCACCAGCCTTGTTCTTTTTAGGTAGTATTGCTTTGGCAATTCGAGGTCATTTATGGTTCCATATAAATTTACTGATACTTTTATTTATTTCATGAAAGTATGATTGTGGGATTTTCATGGTTTTGCCTTAAATATGTCAATTGCTTTACGCAGAATGTCCATTTTAACAATGTTAAATTTTCCTATCCATGAACAGGGGATATTTTTCCACCTCTTAAAGTCTGTTTCAATTTCTTTCAAAAGTGTCTTATACTTTTCTGTGTATAAGTCTGACACTTTCTTCACTAACTTAAACCTCAGGTATTTCATTCATTTTTGTTTTGATAGCAAAGGGAATTGATTCCCTGCTTTCTTTTTCTGTGGATTTGTTGTTTGTATATACGAATGCTGTTGATTTTTTTACATTTATTTTGTATTCTGCGTCTTTACTATATTCGTTTATTGCTTCTAATAGTTTCCTGGTAGAATCTTTGGAATTTTTTATATAAGGCGTCATGTCATTGGCAAATAGTGACAATTTGACCTCTTCTTTCCAAAGTTGGATACCTTTGATTCCTTTCTCTTGCCCGATTGCTGTGGCTAGAAGTTCCATTACTATATTAAATAACAGTGGTGACAGGGGGCATCCCTGTCTTGTTCCTGATTTTAAGGGAATAAGCTTCATCTTTTCCCCATTGAGTATGCTGTTAGCCAGGCCTTTCATATATGGCCTTTATTATGTTGAGATGCTTCCCTTCGATACCTGTTTTATTTAGTGTTTTGATCATAATTGGATGCTGTATCTTGTTGAAAGCTTTTTCTGCATCGATGGGAAATGGTCATACGTTCTTTATCTTGGTTTTGTTTATGTGGTGTATCACATCGATGGATTTTCACATGTTGAACCATCCTTGTGCTCCTGGGATGAATCCCACTTGAACTTGAGGTATGATCTTTTTGATGCATCGCTATATTCTGTTTGCTATTATTTTGTTTAGAATTTTTGCATCTGTGTTCATCAGAGATATTGGTCTATAGTTTTCTTTCTTTTTATTGTCTTTGCCAGGCTTTGGTATTAGAGTAATGTTGGCCTCATAGAACGAGTTAGGAAGTATTGCTTCCTCTTCAATTTTTTGGAGGAGTCTGATGAAGATAGGTGTTTGTTATTCTTTGAATGCTTGGTAAAACTCACTGGTGCAACTATCTGGTCCATGGCTTTTGCCTTTAATGAGATTATGGATAGTCATTTTAATCTCTTCACTATGCATTGGTCTATTTAGATTATCGAGATCTTCTTGGTTCAATCTAGGTAAGCTATAAGGTTCTAGAATCTTGTTCATTTCTTCTAGGTTGTTCAATTAAGTGGCATGAATTTCTTCATAAGATTTTCTTATAATCCTATGTATTTCTATGGTATCAGTGGTAATTTCTCCTCTTTCATTTCTAATTTTGGATATTTGTGTCCTTTCTTTTCATCCTTTGATTAGGCTTGCCAAGGTTTTGTCAATTTTGTTGACTTTTTCAAAAAACCAGCTCTTTGTAATATTAATTTTTTCTATTGTCCTGTTCTCCAATTGGTATAGCTCTGCTTTAATTTCTATTATTTCTTTTTTTCTGCTGACTTTGGGTTTTGTGTTCTCTTCTATTTCTAGTTCTTTAAGATGGTATGTTAAGTTGTTTCCTTGTGATTTTTCTTGTTTCTTAAGACAGGCCTGTCGTGATAAATATTTCCCTCTTATCACTGCTTTCACTGTGTCCCAATAATTCTGGTATGTTGTGTTTTCCTTGTCAGTAATTTGTATATATTTTTTAATCTCATCTTTTATTGTTCTTTTATCCAGTCGTTTTTAAATGAGCTGTTCTTAATCTCCATGTACATGTGTTTTTTCTGCTTTCCTTTTACAGTTGATCTCCAATTTCAAAGCATGTTGGTCTGAGGATACACATGGTATAAGTTGAATCTTCTTGAATTTGCTGAGGCTACTTTTGTGTCCCAGCATGTGGGATATCTTTGAGAATGTTTCATGTGCACTAGAAAAGAAGGAATAGTCTCCTTTTGCTGGGTGAAGTGTCCTGCAAATATCAATTATGGCCAATTGCTGTAATGTGTCTTTCAGTGCTGATGTTTCCCTATTTATTTTCTGTTTGGATGAACTGTCCGTGGCTGTTAGTGTGGTGTTTCCGTCTCCCACAATGATTGTGTATTCATCAGTTTGTCCTTTAAAATCCCTTAGTAGTTTCTTTATTTGGGTGCATCCTGGTTAGGAGCATATATATTAATTATTGTCAAGTATTATTGATGTTGTATTGTGCCTTTTATCATTATGTAATGTCCGTCCTTGTCTTTTACTATCCCTTTTAACCTGAAGTTTATTTCATTAGGTAGAAGTATGGCAACTCCTGCTTTTCTCTGGTTACCATTTGGTTGAAGTATTGTTTCCCATCCTTTCAGTCTGAGTCTGTGTTTGTCCTTATGGCTGAGGTGTGTTTCTTGGAGACAGCACATAGATGGATTCTGTTTTTTCATCTAGTCTGCTGCTGTGTGTCTTTTTATTGGTGAGTTTGGTCCATTAACATTTAGAGGGATTATCGATATAGGGGGATTTCCTGTGACCATTACTTATTTCTTTGTTTTCTTTGTTTTATTTTTGTTTCTTTCCTCTTGCCCCAACTTTGTTCCATTTTTCCTGATGTTTTGTTTCAGGTTGAAGAGACTCCTTCAGTATTTCTTGGAGTGCTGGCCTGGTCCTGGCAAATTCCCTCAGCTTCTGAGTGTCTGAAATGGTCTTGATTTCACCTTCATATCTGAAAAATAATTTTTCTGGATGAATTATTCTTGGATATAATTTAGTCTGTATTCAGTTTTTGTATATTGGATTCCACCCTCTTCTGGCTTGCTGCATTTCTTCTGAGAACTAGGATGCCATCCTGATGGGTTTTCCTCTAAAAGTTATAGTTCTTTTTTCCCTGGCTGCCTGGAGAATTGTCTCTTTCCCTTTAGTTTTGGATATCTTTAGTACCATGTGTCTTGGAGAATATCTGTTAGGGTCCAGGTATCCAGGGGACCTGTTTTCTTCTTGAACTTGGCGATCCAGATCTTTCCATAGGTTTGGAAAGTTCTCATCTACCATTTGTTTGAGTATGCTCTCTCTGGAATGCTCTACCCCTTCTTCAATTTCTATTATCCTGATGTTGTTTTGTCTCGTGGAGTCAGATAGTTCTTGCAGAATTCTTTCCATCCTTTTGCTTCTATATTCCCTCCCTTCCACTTTCTTAGATGTTTCCATGTTCTGATCTTCAATATCACTAATTATTTCCTCCATGTGCTTGGCCCTGTTTCCTATGGCAGTATTTTGTTTTTCACTTATTTTATTGTATTATTTATCTCTCACATTTCTATATCAATTTTCCTTAGGGTTTGAATTTCTTTGTTAAATTGTTCCTTTTGTTCATGGAGTTTTTCTTTATGTCCTTCATCTCCTTTTTTATGTTGTTTATCTCAGCCATGATGCTCTGGCAGTATGTTTTCATTTCTCTCAGAGCCTTTGAATGACTACTTGAAATTCTCTGTCACTTATTCCAGACACTTGTAGATCGAAGATGCTGTCTTGATAAATTTCCTGATCTCTCTGAGGAATTTTAGTTTTAATGAATTCATCCTGTATGCTGGGTTCTTCCTCCTTGACACGAGGGTGTTATGTTCAGTAGTAGTGCACCAAAGCCCAGATTGGTACTTTTGTGGAGTCTTGGTGTAGGGCAGACACAAGGTGGCACTGTGGGGGGCAAGTATTGGGAGATAGGGCTTGTATATTTCTTATTTCTGGTCTCCTGCTACATTTGGAGTCAGTGTGCACCTGTCATGGTCCCTTCGCTTGCTGCATTTAGTTGGTTGGGGAGGCTCTAGGAAAGGAAAGATGCCAAGTTAAGGCACAGTGGGAAAACTCCTCCTTCTACCCTATGCTGGGGAAGCTGGGTGATGCGGGCCGAGGCTGTTCCTGTTGGCCGGGGTGAATGCTATAATACCGCCATTCTTTCCAGGCCTGCTCCAGCGACCAAGTGTTGGGGCAGAGTCTGTGGACTCTAACTGCTTTTAGGAGGCAGGGTCATGCGAGCAGGTACACATACAAGTCCGAAGCTGTTGTTTTGACGCCGCGGTAGAAAGAGAGCCGGTTTGTCTCTGCAGCGGGCGGTATGGGAACTGCAGCCCCATGCAGGAGCCGCACGAGCAGTGCCAGCAGCAGGTGAACCTTCACAGCGGGCATGAATGGAAACCGAAGCCTAGTGCAGGGGTCGTGCGCTGTCCGGTTGGCAGCCTGCTAGCCTCCGCAGTGGGCCGCTACCAGGAACTGCAAGCTGCGACCAGGAACCCCAGGCCTGCGCAGGAGCCGTGCGTGCCTGCGTTGTGTTTCCCAAGAGAGCCTAGGGTCACAGTGTCATCTCTACAGTTCTGAGTTCTTGCTCTGCCCTGCTAACACTCAAAAGTTACACAGGCTGGCTCCCAAGCTCTGTCCCCAACTTGCCGCTCCAAATTCCAGCTCCCTAGCCCAGCTCCCCAAAGACTCCCACTGTTCTGCCACTTTGCTAGGGATTTTCCTCTTGTCATCTATTGTCCTCTCCCCCTCCCATGCACTGCACTGCTCCTGGATGGTCACCCACAATCGGGGCCTGTTGCGATCTGTCTTTGATCCCTCCCCTCTCTCCGACTTGTCCCCTTCTCTCCAACCTTCAGGTGTTTAGTTGCAATACATGGATTTCTCAGCTGCTTTTTTTGTCACTCAGAGTCCTCTTTCTTGGATCCTGGGGGCCGTTCAATTGTGTTTTCTGGGAGAGGCTTTAGGGACCTCCTCTCCAGTCACCATCTTGCCCTCCAACCTCCAAACATTGAAGAGATTTTTATGAACATCAACAAAATTAAAAGGATATATTTAATTTGTGGAACCAGCAACAGTTAGTCATGTAATGTCTTCTCTGCTGGTTATTGGATGACCCTGACTATTGACAGAATGTGAAAACTTCATGAGGGATCTGAAAATCCAAGTTGGAAAGTTGTATTCAAAGAGAGAAGTATGGGCATGGCAGATTAGTGTCGCAGGGTCCAAGGCACAGAGTTGCCCTGAACTTTGGGTTAGCTCTCCTTATACAGAAAATGTACAGGCAGATTCTTCAATATCAAGATGTGGTCACCTGTAAAAAATCACAGGTAGAATCGGGCCACAGTAAACATTTCCATGCACTAGGCAAGCTCAGGTAAGCTCGTTTTCCAAGATCAGGCTCACTGTAGACAGAGCAGTAGCCATATGAGTTCTTTTATTTGTAGCTAACTAAGCTCAGCTAAACTTGCTTCCTGCTAGCCCCCTCAAGTTAATTTGTATTAACTCTTTTGCTGTCTAATCATTATCATCTGCACAAATTCACAGTACCTTCTTGAGAACATGTGGGACACATAAAAACAATCACTATGATGGATTTCATTTAACATCTGACTTTATTTGAACTTTCAAATTGAATTAAAACCTGGCACTATTACTGTGAAGAATCAAATTTCAATAAAATAAGTGTGTCAACTTTTAGAGATTTCCTAAGAAAAGCAAAAGGAAAATCAGGATTTACCAAGCAAAGGACTAACAGAACTTTGAGTAGAATAGAAGTGTTGAGTTAAACAGGTGTTTTGAATTACCACTTTCACTAAAGGACAATCGTTTACATGAGTGGTATCTAACACTTTGGCTTCCCTGGGCCACATTGGAAATAAAATTGTCTTGGGTAACACACAAAATCCACTAGTACTAACAATAGCTCCTAAGCTATAACAAAAAATGCCACAAAATATTCCAATTTAACTATTTGTATTGGGCTACATTCAAAGCCATCCTGGGCCACAGGTTGGTCAGGCCTGCCTTATATGAATCTCGTTGGATATTTTACTTCTAAAACATTGGAAGAAAAATTTTTAAATTCATTTTTATTGTTAGACTTATTGGGGTGACATCTGTTAGCAAGGATAACATAGGTTTCATGTATAAAATTCTAGTCCCCCACTATGATTGTGTATTCATCAGTTTCTCCTTTCAAGTCTGTTAGTAGTTTCTTTGTGTATTTTGGTGCATCCTAGTTGGGAGCATATATGTTGATTAGTGTCAAGTCTTCTTGTTGTTGCATTGTGCATTTTATCATTATGTAATGCCATCTTTGTCTTTTACTATCTTTTTTAACTTGAAGTTTATTTCATCAGATATCGGTATGGCCACTCCTGCTTTTCTCTGGTTACCATTTGCTTGGATTTTTGTATCCCATCCTTTCACTCTGAGTCTGCTTCTGTCCTTACAGCTGAGGTGTGTTTCTTGGAGACAGCATGTGGATGCATTCTATTTTTTAATCCAGTCTGCTACTCTGTATCTTTTTATTGGTGAGTTCAGTCCATTAACATTTGGAGTGATGATCGATATGTGAGGATTTCCTGTGGCCATTACTTCTTTCTTTCTTTCTTTTTGTTTGTTTGTTTCTTTGTTTATTTTTGTTTCTTTCTTGTTGCCCCAACTTTGTTTCATTTTTCCTGATGTTTTGTTTCAGGCTGAAGAGCCTCCTTCAGTATTTCTTGGAGTGCTGGTCTCGTGCTGGCAAATTCCCTCAGCTTCTGTTTGTCTGAGAAGGTCTTTATTCCACCTTCAAATCTGAAAGATAATTATGCTGGATAATATATTCTTGGCTGGAAGTTTCTCTCTTTTAAAATTTTGAATATTGGGTTCCACTCTCTCCTGGCTTGTAGAGTTTCTGCTGAGAAATCTGATGCCGGCCTGATGGGTTTTCCTCTAAATGTTATAGTTGTTTTTTCCCTGGCTTCCTTGAGAATTGTCTCTTTGTCTTTAGTTTTGGACATCTTTAGTACCATGTGTCTTGGACAAGATCTGTTGTGGTACAGGTATCTGGGGGACCTGTTTTCTTCTTAAACTTGGGGTTCCAGATCTTTCCATAGGTTTGGAAAGTTCTCATCTACGATTTGTTTCAGTATGTTCTCTGTAGATTGCTCTGCCCCCTCTTCTATTCCTATTATCCTGATGTTGTTTTGTCTTATGGTGTCAGATATTTCTTGCAGAGTTCTTTCAATTCTTTTGGTTCTATATTACCTCTCTTCCTCTTTCTGAGCTGTTTCCATGTTCTGGTCTTCAACATCACTAATTCTTTCCTCCATCTGGTTGGTCCTGTTTCCTATGGCAGTTATTTCATTTCTCACTTCTTTTATGGTATTATTTATTTCTCGTATTTCCGTCTCAATCTTTCTTATGTTTTGAATTTCTTTGTTAAATTGTTCTTTTTGTTCACAGAGTTCCTTTTTTATGTCGTTTATATCTTTTTTTTATATTATTTAT